>JANSTS010006742.1:80315-138192 GCA_026546915.1 Sylvicola fuscatus
AAAAAAAAACACAAATTATCTACCCGAAGAAAGATATACTATGAACAACAATTAACTGATAACAACAAAAGTGTCAATGTACTTTGTAATCAAAATGGAAAGCAAACGAAAAAAGAAGAAGTAAAATATACAATTCACATTTTTTTAACGATTTTCTAGAAGAAACCACACAAACTGAAACCCAAAAAATTGATAAAACAATGTTCTTATTCGTAATGTTACAATTTAAGCGAGATACTATTATTCTCATAAAAGAAATTATGGTAAATAAATAAAGAAACCAAATCCTAATTGTTTTATTTAAGACATATTTTCCAGCGATACATCCAACGGATCGATTCATATTCTATGTCAATCTTATTCATGATTTTGCTGTTCTAATTTAAGAAAGCAGGTTCATTATACTTTAAACATTGAAATATCCAGAAAAATGTTCTACATTCGACTATTCCAGTAAAACCAATATAATCCAATAGGAATACTTGACTGGCGACAACATACAGGCGCTTTTAGATTTGTACGATTGTTGATTTCTTAGAATTTTTTTTTTGCTGTGTCTTCCTAAGATTATCGTTGGTCGAAAAAGAATTCCATACACTCCCATACGGCACACCCTATAACTCAAATAATAAAGGAATAAATATATACCGTTTCTTACCTTTTAGTTCTTTCCTTCTACACTTTAATAAAAACGAGCTGCTGATGTTACCATCTAACGTCCAAAAATGGTAACCAGGTTACAAAAAATTAAATGAGCAGCAAATCCTTGGAAGTGGGCAGAGTTTCCCTCTCCAATCTACGACTTGCAACCCCAATTCCTAGACAAAGTCTGACTCTGTCCTGGAACTGGGACTAGACATACATAACCTAATGTTTCATAAAGAGCCGCGCCACCTTCCACCAAAATTGAACTGTTATTTTCTTAGCTCTACATATTTACAGCTAGCCACTACACGTTAACCGCTAATATCTTGAGCACATCCATAAATTATCTAGCGGATGATAATTGTCCAAAACTATAGCAAAATTCACATTTCAATACTTTTAACTTTTTTTAAAATAAGGAACTGAAATAAAATGTATTAAATTAGAATATAATATAAAGCCTTGTTTAATGTGTTAATAATTTATGTTTATTTACTTGAAGCTTAAATTTATTGGATACACACAATTCTATAAAAAATAAATTCATATACATTACTAGCGGTTGACATTAAAGAGTTTCGATAAATGTAATTGAGACTTCGCCTAAAACCGTGTCTCATATTAAAAACAAATACAATAAAAATGTTGATCTTCGCTAAGTAGCTCTTCAATAAAGAAAAACAGCACAGGCCACAGAACAATACTCCACGACAATTTTTTAAATATATCCATATATATATGGATGCATGAAAACAGGTAAATCATTATTGAACGGTAAATCTAATTAGTGAGAGTGTACAGCTAATAATATATAAATTCTATTCAGAGTCTCAGACACTTACTTCAATTTATACCACAATTCAATACGAAACCGCAATCTCATAAATCGCCCAACATAAATCAATGATTCTACTTATCTACACCAAGTAAGTATCACACAAACTCCCAACATTAGAAGAGATTATATAGGAATTGGTCATTAATATAGAATGCGTACTGTTATAGGTATTTTCACGCAGAGATCTTCAACATGTTTATGGTGACGCAGCCTCTGTAGCGACCGGTGTCTCAAATACCTTAAAGATGTTGGACAGCTCATCCAAGAGACTCTCAGAGCGGAACGCTACACGAATGTCGGGCACATTAGTACGTGAGATGTCGTTTCCAGCGACGCCTTCACGGGTATAGTTTGGACCCAGCCAATGTTGTTTCATCTTGTGTGGAAATCCACTCATGATGACACTGTTTCGTGCCAACTCACACATGTCACATGAGCTTAGCTTCCACACTTGGGCCGCAATGCTGTACTCTTCCATTAGAGGTTCCTGCCATGAGTAGAAAATTATGTAAAGAAATTGTTCGATGTGCGGACTTTTAATATATTACCTTAGTAAAGTGGAACTGCAATGGATCATCAGTACTAAGCGAAACAACCAAGCCACGCGCCAGATACTCCGGCAACGGGTTACGGTGATAGTTCAGAAACAGCGAGTTGTTGGACAATGGTGACATAGCAATGCCAATCTGCCCTAAATAGTATAAATATTGGAGAACGGGAACTTTACGCAAAAGGAGACCGTGCGAAATATTTTCCGCCATTAAGAAGCCACAAACTAAATGCTGTACTGGACCAGCTTCTCCGCAATGAGGACGCAGCACAAATGTATTCATTCCCTTGTCCCTGTTGATTGTTTTTGAAAACATTTAACTTTATGATTTTACTTTCTCACTCAATTCACTTACTTTCTGAAATGATTCAACACTGAAATGTTGGCAAACATATAATAGATGTAATATGCGTATGGAGGATTATCTTCATCTGTCCATTCTGCTGGGGGTGTAATGTCGCCATCAAAGAGTGGATTCTCGGGCTTAGATTCGTCATCTACGGAATCAAAGCCAAGGACGTATTGGAGGAAGCGATGCAGTTCTGGATGCTCAGATGGGTTATTAGTGGCCTCAAAGAGGGGAAGGAATATATTATCCAAAATATCCTGGAATGATGTCATCAACTTGTTTGTCTTGAAAATATCACTGTGGAATAAAGAAAAAGTTCAATATATAAAACAATCTTAATTGAAACTAATAAGTCCATTTACTAGAGACGTGGTATTTGGATGAGCCAACGAATGTTGTCTGAGTAAACGTTTGAATCAATTGCCCACTTGGCCAATTTGTACCACTCGTCCTTCGATTTTCCATAGATAGACAAGCGAAGTTCAGCATTTTGGTATTTAGACTCTTCAAAATCACTAGCCACTTCCTAAAAATTAACTATGATTTTGGTATTTCTTAAAACGGAATCCAAAATATATTAACCTTAATAATTTGGGCAAAATATTTTCCATTCAAATAATTGTCGGTCTTCAGGAAGACTTCGCGCAATCTACTTTCACCGATTGGGTTGTACTTGGCATTAAACTTATCAAATCGATGAAAGGTGTTGCGATCCTGCGATAAAAAAAAACATGTCATTTAAATATAAGTACAAAAATGCGATTAAAAGAAAATCCTACCGCATGCACATCCAACATATCAACTGTGAGATCATAGGTAGTGAGATTCATGGATTGAAACACTTGAGCCAGTGTCATCTCTTGTCCCTTGGTCACAGTAACCACCTCATCAGCGTTGTTTTTTAGTGTCTTCTTAATGAAGCGCAAAAGGTGTTTTTGGTTCATGCACGAAGCCGCGTGGATGTGAGTGTCCACCTTGCGGATGTTGTAAAAGTCACGATGTGGCACTGCCTTCTGAGACGCCAGCTCACGCAGTTCGTTAAGCAAAACGTGCAATTGAAATTTGGAGTACAAATAGCTCAGACGACGATAGCAGAATGACTTTCTAAAAATATTTAAGTATTACAATTGCTCTATGAAAATTGTCAAATTGGCAAAAGCTTACAATGGTCCATCCGCAATCATGTTGCACATAATCTGCATATCCTGGACAAACTCATTAAGCTGGGTGTAAGTGTACCCAATCGATGATGTCGCCTCTGCCGTTTCAAACACATTGAAGACGCCATTCACAGCACGAATGCTAAAGTGGGAGTCCTCGGGAAACTCTACATCCCAAGGGTCTAGTTTGCTGGTCGGTGGGTCAATAGGATGGTCTTAATATGACGAAATAAAAAAAAAACTCTTATTACATTCTATTTTTTGGACGTTTTCATGCAACATAAAATGAACATATTCTGTTAATTACAAAAGTAAACAATAATTTTTGTTGAGTTCATCATTTTGGTTGCTGAATGAGAAATAGCATAGCAAAGCGCAGCTACGGTGTGCGTCGACTATGCGATTCAAATTTTAATACAGTTTAACTAAAATAATATAATTTCAAGAAACGTATATTTATAAGACTAGTGTTACTATTAAATAGCCTCTTTCTTTAACCGTTTTGTGAATGAATACTTAAGTCCTAAACTATAACCGCTCTACGCGACAATGCAAAACTAAATGCGAAACTCTGCTTGTTTGCAAATTGAGTATTTCAAATATTTATCTTAACAAATACATATTAATTGATGGGTGATTATTTAGTACATTGAAAGAATTGGTGAGTAGTGATGGATGATTTAATGCTCCATCTTGGAATACATACATTTCAAAATCAACAACAGAACAGTTGCAATAAAACATAACATTTAAACCAAACACTGCATCAACACGGGCTGTTTCCGCTTTCTAACATTTCAATGTTTTCGGTGACAGTGCTGTTTAATATGACGGGATGTTTGATGAATTATTCGGTTTGGGTCAATTTAAGTTATCTAAATTTAAAAAAATGATCAATGATTATTGTTTGTTGTTAATTAACATACATGTTCAACTAATAAAAATGCATATCAATTAAACTCATTGATGCAATAGTTTGAGAGAAAGTGAACTTTTTGTTGTTAAATTTCCACAATTGTTTTCCATCACGATGTTAAAAAAAGAAATGAATCAATAAACTAACAAATTGAAGCCTTTATGTGTTGTTGAACTGCCAGTAATTCTTCCATTAAGTTAATAATAAAAATGTTTTATAGTTTTACTTAGTGACTACAAGAAAGAATCAATTTGATGAGAAAAACTAAAATAAAACAAATTCAAAACAAAACCAACGAGTTACCTTGGTTAAACTTTGGCTGGACCTTCGCGCTGCTTAATTCTACAGCGAAAAAATTCATTGTAACAACAAAACAATAATACAAGAACGAAATCAAAGAATTTTGGGTATTTTGTTCATTTTCAGACCCATTTCAAATTTTGGATATACAACATGAGATTTAGGAGAGGAAATGAGCAGAAAATAAAATGAATTCTTTTCGTTCTATTTAATTCTTTACTTAAAATCTAAAATTTGTTCTCTCAAATGAAACAATTCAGCACTTTACTACTAAAAATGTCCAATATATTAACAACGATCATCTCTAGCCTAAGTCATTCAAATTTGTCGTCGATATCCTGTAAAACTTAATGAAGTAATTTACCTGCAATGGTTTTACGATCCTCGTGCTGAATGTTGTTCATCAGATTCTTCTCAAGCACTGATTTTAGGAAGTGTGCCGTTGTCTCGGCAAAACTTTGCTGCGACAGGTCCATATATTTCTCGCGCAGCTGCAATGCCTGGATAATGAGACGCGACGCGTGATCCAAGTCTTCCATAGGCACACCACTTGTGTCCTCACCAGAGATTGACACACGTTGGTAGTGAGTATCGTGATCGTCGTGCGACGAAGACGGTGCGTTGTCGACATTGTCCTCCATTTCAGCTGATGGGGTTGGATGACGATCACCCATGGCCCTGTTAATGTGAACGACATTGAGAAACATTCATGACACATTTCTGAATACAGAATACCTAAATGAAATTATCGATTGCGTTATAGTTTTCTTTAAGACAACTTCGTGTCAATTTATTCTGCGACTTATTTTCACGCAGTTTCTTCAACGTTCATAAACACGATTACTTCTTATTAATTTTCAAGAAAGTTTGCAGGTGTGAAGATTTATAGATTCGCATAATAGTTATTGTTTTTAATTTATTTTTGTTTTCTTTTGATGAGGAAAGAATCTGCAGGTTAATATTTATGTGCAAGTCTTGTTGGTATTATTATAAACATTTGTTAATAAAGATAACATATGTCTGCACTGATTGAAAAAATGACCACTAATCGTTGAAATTAAATTAAAATTGATAGATAAGATTTGTTACCAACAAAACGTTTAATTTTTCACAAATTCATTGAAAAACTATAGTCCTTTGCTTCTTACTCTGTTTTCATTAAGAAAGAATTACCATTTTGAGAACGTGTCCGGGCAAAATTTTGAATCAAACATTACTTAAGAGAAATAACTATTTTGTCAATTGAACACTGAAGGAACCACTTAAAAAACGATGCGATTGAAGCAGCCCGCAACAGCCGACTGAACAATGAACAAGACACAAACATTTAAATTCCTTCCAACTAAACATTTTATTAATTATAATTATGATTGTTAAACACTGAGACGAAAGGAAACGAGTGTAAGGACTAAGGATATCTTCAATTAATTTTCTTCGCAAGTGTCAGTATTTAGACAATTTGATGTAAACACTCACAGTTCGTGTGACACGCAATTGCGTCCAACTTCTTATTTATATTGATATTTTTCTTTCTTTTTGCACGTTTGTTCAATAAACGTGCGGTTTATAGTGCAATTTGTCGTCCAGGCCATTTCGATGCTTCCACAAAAACCACCCCACCATGATTAAGATTGATGGCCAACAGGCGATCAGTTTAATTAAATAACTTAATAAAAATTGCTGCACAGGTGACATTAAACTAACCATTATTTACAGCGTCCGAAAACGTCGATACACAATGAAAATGTCAGACAGAATGGTCGCATGGATCCAATTCCAATAAACGATAGCGCGTTGCATGACCATAAGAAGCTTTATAATGATCTTAAGTCGTAACGTGACCACGAGATGGGCGAATTTTCAATTACTTACGAGAAGCTAATAGCACGTTGACGGGTCTCAATCATTTTCGTCAAATCGAGAGCCGATTGAAACATTTTGCCCGGAGCCGTTTACTCCTTTGCCTACAATTTGAACAATTAATTTTTCTCGCGGAACAGCTGACACCACCGACATGTATTGTTACATGGACATTGGACGCACGTACTGTGGCGAGTGCTCGCGTCGTTTCCAGCATTTTCTCCACATACTCGGGACTCGCCTTCCACATCGATTTACTTATTTCTGTCAGCTGGGGGAAGCCGTTTAAGTTGCAAAAAGTTAATTTTTCGAACTAAAAAGCTCAATATTGGTATGACAATATGTGGCAACTTGTAACTTGTGTAGCTCAAGAACTGTGCAAAACGACCGTTTGAAATTAATTTCGATAAAAGCTTGTTTGTTTCTCAATTGAAGCAGTTTGACTTAAATATAAATTTAATCCCAAACAGTTATTATGTTTGTCTGAATGAATTTTTTTTTTTTCGCCACCAATAGCAGCTTTTCTGTGAATCTCTGTGGTTTTTCTATTTGCATCCACACGTGCGAATGTGGCGTTTCTATTTAAGTACTCGCCATATGTAATAACTGCGCAACGTCTGTGAACTTGCATGAGCCTGACCAAATAAATTTGAAGAATTGTGGGTGGATAGACGACCGCTCAGCGCAAAGTTATTGCGAAATAACCGCGACGCGACTTGCAAGTATGAGGCTGTTGAAAATGACTTACTTGACGTTCAGTTGACGCTGCATGTGCAACTTCTTCTCGATCTGCTCGATGGGGAATTGGGGCACCTCGTACGGGGCGGAGATTTCGTTTGGCAGCAAGTCACCGGTGGCGTCTCCACCAGTTGCATTGACGCGTCCGCTGTTTGATGGCGAGTCATGAACTGAAATTCAATAATAAGATAGTTGAGCACTTCACTTCTCTGAGTCAATTTGGGTGATAAAGTTAATTTTTTATTTTTTTTTAATCCACCTCCTTTGTACGAGTGCTGCTTTTGGTACACATTGTTTGGACTGTGCGGAATCGGCACGTGCCCCACAACCTCACACGAATCCTCCGAATCGATGTGAACTAAGACACCTCTGACACTCATTTTTCAAGCGATCGAATGTTTAATGCACTAAACTTCTTTTAAGTCAAATTGCGTTTAAAGTCTTGACGATAATGTTCAACTGCGACACAACCTCGGCTGAAATTCACAAGCAAATGATGTCGCCGTAACCAAATAAACTTTATTTTTATCTGTGTAGAAACTCAAGAGGTAAATTATCACTTGCCAGCTAATTTCTTACACACTCTTTGCACAAATACCTTAATACATTCAAACGAAATAGATAACATATGGAAGGCAATTCACTTTATATACTACACACATGTACTGACGCTGCACAGTACAGAGAACGGTAATGATCAACTACAGAAAAAGTCAACCGTTACATCTTTTATTGCTAATTAATTTCCATCAGAGAAATGTCTTTGTTTACTAACAACAACATTTATTGAGAAACATTTTTTTTTTTTTGGCAAACTTTCAAAATGTATAAGGAAAGGATGTTTTCACTTAAATGCTACGCACTTTTGAATTTTGCGCAATCATCGGTAAAAGGAACAAAAAAAGTTCCATCGTATTGCGTATTCGATAAGATTACGGAATGAATTTTGAATGCAATTGCTTTAATGTTGCATTCAACTAATTGGATTTGAAAACTATCTTGCCAGGTGAGCGCCTCAAGCAACAAGTGATTTAAATAATGAACTTGAACTATTCTTTTACTTTATTTGAGGTCATGACTTTTACATAATCCATAAAACAATGAACTCATGTCGTGTTTTAGTTTGTATTGAAATGGTATTTAAACAAAGTTTTTGCCACTCTCACGTTTTAACTTTTGACACAATTATTCGGTTTCTATCTAGAACTTTTGGTGTTCTGTAGGCTCAACTGTTCTGTATGAACGCATGCAAATCAATTCACTGACTGCAGTGGAGGTATTTCAGAATTCAAAGCCAATGAACACAAAGGCCCCCGTTCGGAAAACTTGTGAAAAATCCGAACAGAATCAAAAATAAACACGACTAACTAAGAAAACAACGAAAATGCTGTATAATGTTTTTAAAAATAGCTCGCTAAACATATGTATTGTGACTAAAATGATTTTCCCCAACTTGCAACTACGAGCAGAAAATTGATGCACAATCATCATGCACCAACAGTCGGCGCGTGTAGAATTCTAGCCCAAGTAAATCACTTTGTTCTACGGCGATAAGCGTGTCTTGACTGTGGAACGATACTTTTCTCATGTTCACGTGATGCAAAGAAAATCATTCACGTTTCAGTGAAAAGCCGTACCAGGTAGTGGAAAAATGTTGCGGCTTTTCGCGTTTGTTGTCACAGCAATGGGTTTTGTTACAAGTTTTGATTTTGACAAACTAATTTAGTTCCATCGGCTACAAAACTAGTTGCAGACAAAACGAAGGATGTTTTGTAAGTGCCAATTATTTGGCAAGTTTTGCACTGAATTTTCAAATTTAAATGAAAATAATTAATGTGAGTGACATTCTTAAGTGTAGCTCAATTTATGTTGCACTCGACGCGACGGCTGATTTCATATGTGGTGTCTTGCTGTGACAATACGTGAGCGAAATGCTACCAAATCGTAAAGAAGCGCCGACAGGAGTAAAGTGCAATGTTAATAATTGTCGTGGCCATAGACATACGTCGTGGCAATTTTCTGGGACGATACGAAAATAGTGAAGGTGAAAAAAGCGTCTTTTATAAATGACTTTTAATCCATTCATGGTATGAGATTTAGGTCAGTTTTAAATGACAAGAAATTTTAAAAATAAAAATACAAGCACCAAATGAAATGTTAGCACTTAATAAGTACTTAACATTTGTTGTAGCTATTTGTGAAAGTGGCTTCAATGGAGCAAAGCTGGAATTAGGCCTGCATTTAATATGCATTTACCAAATATTTGCTTTGGCCAATTTTTACAACAAAAAAACAGTGTTGAGACCCCAAAAATGTTTGTTTTTATCATTTTCACTTTTACAAAATGTTCCCGTATGATTTTTATAGTACATATAAATCCGGGCACAAATACATATGTAGAACTAAATAAAATTGCGCATATAAAATTAGCATAATCAATAAACATACATATGTACATTTGTAGTTTGAACTGGAAGTAATAAAACTCATCTTTCGAAATGATATTAAAATTGTTTTACAGTTAAAAAACAAGAATTGTGTGAAAGAAGTTTAAGTCTTTCGTTTCAAAGAAAATTAAAATTTTTCGAATGCATAAGAATAAATAAAGATGCGATGAATCATAATAACAACGCAGAAACTAGCAATGTTTAATGCAAGCATTCATATTCTTGGCATGTTGTTTGTTCACATTTAATGGGAAATTGTGGCGCTTGAGCAGAACATTTAATGTATGTGCATAATAAAAAACAATAATTTTTTAGAGTTCGTTGATAAAATATAACGTCAAGATCAAAGGAAAGTTAAATTAAGTTATTGAATCAAAAGGTTTTAGTAAAACTGTCAACCAATAACCGATAACCAAACTAAAAGAAGTCCTGAAATATTCATTTAAAATATGGAGAAGGTTTTTCAACTCATTCAAACATAAAATGCCATAAAAAGCAAACGTGATAAGCCATTGACAAAGGTCTCACATTCGTGACTTGTGGCTGTATTATGTTTAATAAATAAACCATACAATCTTGCTGTTAATAAGATAAAGAAAGGCCGTCGAGTCGCATTACTTTGCATATCAGTTTATTTTATTTTAGTCATAATAACATACCAAAAATAACCGATTAGCTGATAAGAAAAGAGTTCAATTGGTGTCCTAGCTTATCTGCGCTATCTTCAATCGA
This sequence comes from Sylvicola fuscatus, assembly GCA_026546915.1. NCBI lineage: Eukaryota > Metazoa > Arthropoda > Insecta > Diptera > Anisopodidae > Sylvicola > Sylvicola fuscatus. The sequence goes on from JANSTS010006742.1 coordinate 90,851, forward strand.
AAGCTACTTAAGCCAAGCCAATGACTCAAAATGTAACAGTCACTACATAATTTGGGTTTTGTGGTATAGTTTCTAAATATTGGCAAACATATAGTATAGATAGACATTGTAGGCCAAATACTCGTGCCACTTAAAACGATTTAACGACATCATTTGTTAAGAAACATCTGTTCGTCCCTGCATACTAATAGCTAAGATCATATCTGCCACATCATCGGGTTCTATCGTACTTAGAGCATATTTACGAGGAATTACAATTAGCAGTTGGCACTATCCGATAATTTATATAAATAGTATTTTTTATAAATTATTAAAAAAATTTAATGGATATACAAAAAACAAAATTTAAAATTTGAAAAGACGCCTAATGTTAATCAAATAAATTTACTAAATGGGTTTTGGAATAAATTAAATTCATACCAAGGAATCCCTATTATAATAGGAAATCTTTCTCTGCGATAATTCTCAAACGTTCGTAGCGAACAACAATAAAGAAAAGAACGTTGGGGATCCCCGCCTTAAATTCTGTTTGAATAGTCCATTCAAACAAGCATAAAGTATAAACGAACAAGAAAATTAAACAACACGGTTGACAAATTCTTTTGTACAAACCATTACTTTGGATAGAACTGTAGAAGAGGATCAATGAAGAATGGACGATCAGTATCGACTTGTCGACCATTTATCAACGGTAACGTGAGAAAATATTAATTTTAAAGATAAGTTGATATATTCTGAAGCACAAATAGCCAGTGTAGGCATATTGTTACATGATTTCGAGATGAATTCTGATTTTCTTAAAGTTGTATGCTGTCAAATTGAAATTTCTTAGTAAATTTTATATGCGTCAGCATTTCAAACGAAACACTTAATTTTCTTTGCGTTTATTCATAATTTATATAAATTAGTAACAAAAGTCAAACGACTAATAACGTTTTTTCTTCTACGTGAAAACAAATCATTAACCCGTTTAAAAATGTGAAATATAACGATTATCAAGACGCTTTGAAACAAAAAATTTAACTTCTGCAGCACCAGACGAGATTCATCCAAACGTTCTCAAACAAAAACAAAAAAACGTCTCAACTTTTCATTTTTAGATCAATAAGCATCCATTAATTCAGACAGACATTATCATATTTGATTACTTTTATTCATGGTTGAATAACATTTTGCAACGTAGACTTCTTACGAAGTTGCGTCTTACGAAAAAGCGTGTCAAGCAGTGCTAAATTTAACTTAATTTTGCAGGGCGTTTAAACAGAATCTACATGAAATTAATTACTAATTTATTGATAGATTCTGGTGCCAAAATTATGCACAGTTAATCTGGTACATATGTCTAATTATGAACACAATAATTCACCATAATCTACAACATAATTTTCAATCCAATTAAGAATAACGTTAATTTATTTTTGTTATTTTCTAAAATAAATATTTTTCAAAATGTTATGACATGAAATAATTGCGATTTCTAGAAAATGTTGTTAATCATCAAGAACGTGTAAAACAAAGAGAAGATAAGAGAAAACGCATTCACAAGTAAAGTAATTTTAAAGGTGTCGAACTACAACATCGCAACTAGCAAGTTAAATTGACGAATTGCACGAAATATTATTCAGTTAAATGGGTTCTCTGACTTTGGAGTTAATTGAGTAAAGTTGTAGAATGTTGCATTGAAACGGTTAACCTACGTCAAAGACGGTTTTCCACCCACCTTTACCCCAACCGACGTGCTTTGAACTCTCGACGGAACGCAATAGAATTTTCGCAAGTGGGCAGTGGAATTTTCTAGAAGTAAGTCGATGTTGATGGAGCATATTAAACAAGTTAAAAATGCATTGAGGAGATATTCTATCTAGCAATAATTCTATTCTGTAACTGTTAATACGATCAATATAAAATTCAACTAATTAACTTAATGAAGCGAAAGTTTCTGGCGGTTTGGGTGTGTTGATGTTCCACGTCGCATTTGATTTCTAAAATAAACGCCAATAACGACTTTTCAATATTCCAGTGTGAGCAAATGGCCATGCCATGTCACTCATTGCGATGTTTTATGCCGGAATTTCAAGCAAAATAGAGCATTTATTGAGTACATACGTCCCGACTCACGATATATGTAAAAGTATCACGCATATGCATTGCGGCTGTATAGAGTCGACGGTCGGCAGGCGGCGTGGAAGAGTGGCCGCCGCGTCTTGAGCAAACGCAATGGGCCGCCGCCCAAACAGGGGGATGAATGCCATTCGGTATTTCTTATGTGCGTCGTACTTTCGTGCACAAATTGTACGTGTGCTGTTTACTTTGTAAACTATTCCGACAGTCAAACACAGCGACGAATATCGCACCGATAGCACAAAAATGCCAATCGCGTTTTTGGCTTGATTCTGAAGCATTCATTTCCATTAAAGTTATATTACTTACTATGAGAAAAGCTGGCGTCTTGGACGCACGATCGATTTCTCGTTTCGCTGGACATGCAATATTGACAAACCAGTTCGATACAGGCTCACAGACCGGAACTCTGATAATATTTATTACTTCTTTTTAGTTATAGTAAACATAAAACTCACCTGATGACGACTGTCGCTTGTCTTCCACGGAATTGTCGAAGTCGAACGAGCATGGCTTAAAATTGTACTCGTCATTCATATTGGTCGCCTTAATAGTTTTTCTGGCACTTTAATAAATCACTCAAGACACAAAGTGCTGACAGCACTGGAAGTTCGCTCACGTTTACAGCCAATACTAAGAACTTTCAATTAAAAATGCACACCTTTTCACAAAATTCGGACTCAGCTGTTGCGTGCACTGACGTCTGTCGGCGTTTCTGCTGGAATTTACTTGGTTGGAAGATATATCCGGCTCAGTTCAATTGTTTTTTGTTTTCTAATGAACTGAAGATGAATGTGCGTGGCCGTTCGCCGCTGCAGATTTTAGAATTGTGTCGCAAATCGGGCTCGCTTACACGTACACACCATCACATCAGCAAAGTGTCAGCGATTTTAATTAAAGAGAATTTCTCGGGATGCGCTCATGTAATTTTAATTTGGCCCTTTCTGTGAGTTTTCTTTGATTATTTCAGAATTAATTGCAGATATTGCTGCATTTGTCTCTGTATTTTTTTATCCGGAGGAGAGCTACCTGTCAAAACATCTAAACACGACGCCAATTCAAAACAGACTGGCGAGTGGCGAGTGACGTCGAAACTTGAACTGCACATATACTCGAATTCCCATACGACTTAGCGCCTAGCGAGTAGCGAGTAGCAAGTACAGCGGGTTTACCCTATATTCCAAATCAAACATGAGATCTCGCTTGTGCGCTGTCACTTTTCACATATGATATTGATGTGTGATGACGTTTTGCAATCCTATATATAGTCCTAGACGTAATTATCAATAATAATAACTTTATTGTAATCTTTGGTATAGTTATCAGCGATGGAAAATTCTCTTGAAGATTTTCCATATAATAAGATAAGATTCGGTTAATATTTAAATTGTAAACCGAAAAGCGCCATCTTCATGTGAACCTCAGTAACTTTAATAGAAATAAAAACTGTTTTACTGAATGAAATTCAAATATAATATATTTGTTAATAAAAAAATATATATTCTTCTCATTTAATTTATATATTTTGTGTATAAAATTCATTTATGTTAAAGAAATAATTAAAATTAAACACAATAAATAGTTTGTTTTATTATTTACTTAAAACACTGACAAATGATTTTTGAAAAAAAAAGTTTCACGGTACAAATATTCAGTTCTTTTTATTGTTTACCTTTTCGCACGTTTTTATTTTAATATTCGTCAGACTTTGTACAAAGTCGAGCATGTTACAATTCTTATATTTGCTTTTTATATTAACACGGACTTATTCCGGAGATTCTTGTAAATTATTTATTGATATAAAAATCCGTTACTGTAATATATGGTAGCACCATCATGTACCTATTGATTTTTTTTTTTGAATATCGATCATAAGTAATCGTGTGGCCAAGAGGTGAAGACATGAACTCGTAAGTGTGATGGAGATTTTCGTTTGCTTCGCAACATCTTAATTAAAAATTCTCTTCATACAGTAAAAGTATTGCAGTTTTGTTAGTGATTTGTCTGCAGATCAGTTCTGTGATACCTGCCCTAAATGTAACTGAACATTTAGCAAAGGAACGTCTTGCCAGACAAAGTCGTTTCCTGACATTTTCTGGTGGTTCCATTCGTGTAAGTTAAAGATATAGTGTTAAGTGTCGATTGTGAATAAACAAATATGTTTGTCTAATTTAAGGTCGTTATGGGCTCTCTTACGCACATTCTTTTTCGAGCAATTAAAGTGCAATGGCAACAGGGATTCGCGATTTTTACATTTTCTTCGGGTTGGGCATTGCCGTCGGCGCCATTTTACTGGTGGAATCATCCATTTCAAAATAGTCGGTCATTTGCAGAATCTCAAAGTCGATCCCTGGAAATGTACCACAGTAAATTGATTGAAGGACAAACTGGAAAATTAGACGACTCCCGCAAAAAGATCTACGAATTTCTGTCTTTCGCACTGACTAGGTGAGAATTCCTTCGAAAAATCGTATTGTTGTGTAATCTCTATACAGATTTGATATTTTTGTAGTAATGAGACCGACGGTTCTTCCTGTATTTATCGTGCAATTTGCACCACCGTTAAATTCCCATTGAGCCATAGTGGAATATTTGGAGAGATTTGGGATGAAATTTTTACGTAAGTAAATTTAGAAAATTCTTGTGAAAAAACATAATCTTTTTCAAATTAAGGCCACGTAAAAATGAAGTCAGCGATGATTTTATGGACGCATTGAGTGCTGGAAAGTCTGGGGTTGACTGCGAAAAAACGTTTTACAAATGTCCTTTAGGTCACGGAATTTTGGAAAAATACAGTAATTTTCTTGACTATTAACTCTTTTATGCATTTCCAGAATCATTCAGGTTCATTGCACCGATATTTAATAATTATTCAATAATTTTAAACACATATACCAAAACATAAAATGTATGCTAATTAGGTACGTAAACGCATATGCTCTCAATAATTGTTTGTGGGTCTATTTTTCTTATGTACTTGCTTAAGAATTTAAAAAGTGATACTGAAAAAAAAATGTTGTTTGTAATACCAATAAACAGCGTTCGAGCCAATAATTTGCTTTATTATTATTATGGTATTTTTCATTAATGCTTTGATTGATTTTTTTGGAAACAGCAGGTAGTAAATATTCTAGAAAATTTTAAAAGTCATTTAAAAATGATTTGCTTTCTTTGCCATGACAATTTCGAAATGCTTGAGGATGGGTTGAAACATTTGAAACGAATTCATATTATTTAATTTTTTTTTTTTTAACTTATCGTTGTAAGGAGCCGTTATGCAGCCAAGCATTTTCTAATGGATCTTGTTTTAAAAGGCATTTTTGCGCAGAAAATGCACAATTTTTTTCAATAAAATCGATTTTTTTCTAATATCGTTTCTAATGGAAATAAAATTGAGGGTTATTCTAAGGTTGTTAAAAAAGCCCTATCAACGATAATCATAATGACAAAATAATAAACAATTAGATTGAGGACATTTCACAACTAAATTAATTTTGAGCATTTTTAGATTTTTCTAAAATATGGACATATAGTTTTTTTTGTATTACTTGGGTAGACAACTGAGCTCTCGTTTATGAAAATAATTCTATGTTTAAAGTGTCAATAAAGTAAAAAACACAATTTTAATATTATTGTTCATTTTTATTTACAAGTGTGTGAACTAAATGTTTTATGTATTAACAGTTTTTTTTTTGATTTCAAGTAAAAAATCTTTTAATACGTTATTTTCGGTTAGATCTAATACCGTTTTTCCATCATTGTCCTTCGCATCAAAGTCTATTGGGCACCTTTGTGCATATGCTCTCAGAGGTTCAAGCCCGCGACTTCCTTCCGATTCCACTAAATAGTGAATTGCTAGCCGATTTCTGTTGTCTCGAATACTTGGGTCAATTTTAAGCCCATCCATTGCATCCTTTACTGCCCACATGTAATCCCACGGCTTCTCCAACATGATCTGGTGTAATGCAGTCCTTCCATTGTTATCAGTAGCGTTGACATTCATACCACATTCTATTAAATAGCGTGCACAGTCACTGGTGTACGACGAATAGCAATAATGGATTGAAGATTGGCCGGTGTCGTCTTTGGCATTTACGTTTAATTCTTTGCTCATTACCAATTTTAATTTATCAACATTACAAGAACGACAGGCATGGTGCAGCGAAGTCTTTCCTTTATTATCTATTTTGTGTATGTCTGCGCCGAGGTCCAAGAGCTTGGCAGCGAATTCGATTGGAGTTGATAGGCTTAATGCCAAATGAAGTGGTGTGTAGCCTTCAACACTTCTTTGATCAATGTCACATTTGGTGGCAACGTATTCAAGGATTTCAAGGTCTCGGCTTTGCATCAAAAGCGCGTGTAGACATCGGTGACCGTGCAGATCTATTCCGGAGTTCCAATCGATCGGAGAAATCAAGTCTAAATGCTTAATTTTAGTCAAGTCGTAGTAACTAGCAATAACACAAGCCTTAATCTTGGAACCATTTTCCACCAAAGCTGTGCAAATCTCGTAGGCATCGTCTATTGCCATTAATTTGTCTAATAGTGTCACCCCATTCGTGGCCGCCATGGTGACATCTGCATTATGTTCAAGAAAAAAATTGACAATCTCTACAGAAGAGCTTTTTTGTTTGACCAACATTAGTGGTGTTTCGCCTGATTCTGATTTTTTATTCAAGTCTGTAAAGCCCTTTGAGTAAAGTAGTTTTACTGCTTCCAGATTGCCAGAACGGCAAGCAAAATGCATAGCATTCAATCCATCTTCTCCCAAGCGATTTATATCAGTATTTAATTCGTCCAAATAGAAGCGCATCAATTCAATGTTTCCTTGATCACATGCACTCAAGAACAAGTGCCTCTCTGTCCAACTTGAGCCGTAATAGTCGGGATCGGCACCCAGCTGAATTAAGCTTCTAGCAGCCTCAACTGAGTTTGAAAATAAGAGAGGTGTAACTCCGTGAAAATTTTTTTCATTTACATCGAAACATAGTTTTTTAACCAGAATTTCAAAAATTACTGGATCTTTTGTGGTTAAAGCGGCCATATGAAGTGCAGATGAATGCAATTCGTTCTTGAACTGATAGTGTTTGTCCAGCTGCTGCTCAACTGCCAAATTAAGCACCTTTTTCAGAATGTCGTCAGGATAATGTTCCTCGAAAACGAGCAAAAGCATCTCAGGATTTATAATGATGTCAGATCTGATAGAGAAAATGTATGATCCCAAATTCGGGAGTTTAATAAAATCCATTTTAATTGAGTTTATCTGATGCTTGCTCATGTTTTTCAGCTTGCTTAAATCACTGGAAAATCCAGCTTCAATATTCAAAAGTTTATCAACCATTTGCCAATAATTTCGTTCTTCAGCCCATCGTAAAGGTGACCATCTAAATAGTTCATCTTTTGTGTCCACCGGATAAAAGTTTTTTTGTAGAATATATCTTTCATAAGATCTTGCTACGTGCAAAGGACTGCGGCCAAATTGATCTTCTTCAATGCTGAATTTGCCGTCGTACATTTTTTGGTATATTGGATTGCACAGCGACATCGAAGCAACAATGCATTTTTTAAAAAGTATTTTGTCGAACCAAAGAATTACGTTTGTCATTGGCGTGGATCCGATCATTTCGGGTTTCAACTTTTCAGGATGTTCCACTAAATGTTTGGCCGCGACAAATTCTAATAATCTTTCTAATTGTGTACTTCCGAATATATTTTGAAAAATACCTTTAGTGGCTGAATTAAATTTGTTGGATGCAATAAACTCATTTAAAGCGTCTTCAAGATCCTGTTTGTCTTCAATCATATTTGAGTCTAATTTACTATTAATGTAAAAGTCAAATACATAAGGTTCGTAGTAAGATATGTCCAGCCCGTTTGATTTGTAATAGAATACGCAAAGTTCTATAAAAAATGGATCAAAGTCGATGGTCCAGTTATCGCATTCAATGTTGAAGCATAATTTTTCTAGATGTTCCCTACTTATATGTGGTAATAATGCTGTGATGAGTTGTTGAACTTTCGTCTGATCGAAAGCTGCTAATTTGAATGCGATTACGTTCAAATCTTTTTCCAAGCGACTAATACTTTTGTCCTGTGCAGTTACCCAGAAGGAAAGATTTATTGGATCAATCCGTTGAATAAAGCTGAGAAAATTAATGAGCTTTGTTTGATTATCCTTGCTCATTTTTTCAATGTTATCAATAATGACGGTAAACTTGTTTACAGATTTATCATACTCTTTAAAAATAACTTTCTCAAATGCAGTCTCCATTTTTACAAATTTAAAAATAGTTTGTTCAGGTTGGCTGTCATGTTGATTCGAGAAATATGTTTCGAAATTGTCACCACTCCAGATTTCAACGAAATTAGAATTGTCTTCTTTTAAAAGTTTGTTTTTAAAAGCGTGGCAAAACCCAGTTTTTCCAATCCCATGTACAATTGTTACGCACTGATGTAAAGGCTCACCTACTCCAGGTACGTCGTAATCACTAAGAAATTCTCGTAGCACTGACGGATCTTTAGTACTTCGAATCATTGTTAGGACATCAAAGTCACAATTAAAGATCACTTCATGCACATTGTCCCTTAAATGTACAACATCTTCAAATGCAATCGATTCACTGATTAAAAATCGGGTTGTATCCGTTACTTCGGATATTGTTTCAACTGTTCCATTTGGTCTAGTTTTTGGATGAAATAACCGCTTAGATAAATCATTTCTAACCAAAAACAGTCCAACATCTTTATCGGTTCGAGTAAGTAGATCGTATCCAAAAGATCTATGACAAACTGGATGCACATAAAGGTACCGATTATCTTGTGGATCAGACGTTTTTTTTAATGCGTCTCCAAACGACGTCTCTTTCCCATTAATTGTCACAGATAATTCGAATAAATTCTGGCTTATGTTGTTTTTGTGAAAGAATTCGTCGCTATTCATCGTTACCATGTTCCCAATGAGAGAAATCATTTTTGAATCCACTACTTCATGAGTAAGCTTGATGATCGGAACGTCATTTCGGTCGAGTCCCATTTCGAAGCTTTTCACTAATTCTTTATTAGCCGGCAACGGGCTACCAATATCATCAAGCACATTCAAAAAATATGAACTTTCTTTGGCAAGTATCTGGTTGAAGTGTATTCCGAGCGACGATCCATTTTTTCGATTAATATTTTCTAATATGTTATCTTTACGATTGATATTCCATTCAGAAGCAAAATCCATCAGAAATATTTTTGTATCGTCTATGGATTTCACAATTGCCAGTAAGTATGCGTGTTTATCGTCATCGGTGAACTGCCCAAACGTCGCGGTCGTACCACAAGTAATAAACAACTCACAACTGGTAAAAGCAAAACTGCAAAAAAGTGAGATCGATTAAAACATTTGTATTTACTAATAGTAATTATTACTAGGAACTTACTCATAACAAAAATGCGCTGCTGATTTTCGTAGTAATTCCATGTTGAACGTTGTTTGTTTTAAACTTAAATGCGTCGGAATGCGCCCGGTTCACTTACTATTATAGACTGGCGAGTGGCAACTTGCAAGCGGCGACTGTCACTTCCCACTTCTCAGTGCTAACGCTGAATTTAGCTGCGCCATGTTATGAAATGGTTCAGTGACATCACATTTGTTGATGTTTACTTTAATAGCGATGACGTCACGCATCGAATTATGCGTCACTACCAACCATCACCATGTTCTTTAACGAATTGACTTTAGTGAAATGACCATGCACAACAATATAATTTACTCAATTTTTTTTAAGAACCAATTTTAAATAAATTTAATCTTTGGTGGCAATTAATGCAAATTTATGCAAATTAAAATAATTAAAGGCCTCAACTATAATCTTCTTATTTATTTTTCATTTTTTCAAATTAACCAATTTTACATTTAGTTTTAACAATCCTTTTAAAATTTAATTTATTTATTTAAACTTACAAACGCCTTCTAAATATAATTAAATATATAAGTGCCTACTATTTGTCGAAGTTGTGAATTTATTTTTAAACTAAAATTAGTAATAAGTAATTACTAATTTCAACATTTGTTTTAGTAAAATTTCAATACATACATACATACTTATGCACACACAATTATGGCAGTGATATTCAAAACCTAAAATTCTTTAACAAATTTTGCTAATCGGGAACAATATTCTATATTTTTAAATATGTATACTTTATAGTGTATGGAAAGGTAACTGCCAGTTTGTTGCACGCACAATTTAATATTAACGTTTTTTTTAATAATTATTGCTCATGATTGTTATTATCTATTTTATAAAATATATAGAGACTCTTGTTGTTATCATTTTACATTTATCAATATCAATATACACACAAACAGTGCACGCAAATTCGTTCATACACGGCTCGCCTACGGATATGTTTCGAAATGTTTCTCATTTATTTAAAATCTCTTCTACTAAGTACAATTCATAAATTTATCTAATTATGTATAAGAAAATGAGAGATAATTTACTGCGCGTGATAAAAAGGAACAAAGAAGTTTGTTGAATTCGCACTTGCTATAAAATTTGATATTTGCATTTATAGTTTTACAAAAATTACGACAAAAAGAGCAGCTTATTTTTGGAAGGTAAAAGTAGTAATGAAGTAGTTCTTTAAAATCTATATCGCCTAGGTTTATATTTAAAAGGAGAGTTGGTCCTTTTTGTACACATTCAGACACGTACAAATCATAATTTGCCTAACCATTTCAATAATACACTTAGCATCTAATGCAAATACTTAAATTTCATTTCATCTACTTAATATTGGTCTAATTTATACAGCGTCGCGTCGCGTCGTTCCATACCAAACTTTATATCATTGAAAATACATCGTTTGCTGCACGACGAGTGTGAATGTTGTCACTTGATTCTTTTAGTGCGCATTTAGTCGTTTAATTATAAAAATATTATTGAGTATCGCCAATAACGTTGAAATTTTTCGAGTAATGGACACATACTAAACTTGACTTTTGTTGGCTGTTGCTGCTTTTGCAAGACTATTTTTCTGTTCTGAGCATTCTTTAATACACTTTTCAATAGTAATTGGTTTGTCTTTAATCGAACTATGTTTGTATAATTTTATTCAGCTCTTAAAAGGCAACTATTTTCCTTTTTGTTTATATATTTTTGGTATTTGTAAACTTGTGGTGTGGTACTATTATTCTCTTTAATAATTAAATAACATCGGATATAAATATATATAATTGTCTTCTTTTTTTTTTTGTTAAATATCCAAACAGTAGTTATGTATATACGATATACCGCCATTAATTGATTTGTGTAAAAATATTAATTTCCATATTTTTATCATCAATAAATAAAATCCTGGTAAATTTCTTATAATTGTTAAATTTGGCTCATTTTATTTAAACTATGATCTCCATTTTGTTACCTTTCCGTGTCACTTTTGGAGGCCCAAGTGCTGATGGCGAAGCTAGCAATGGAGATGGTTCCATATGCATGCTTCCAGTGCTGCTACATTTGAACGTAAATATCACTGTTTGGGCTCCAAAATTAGCTTCAAAACTAAGATTTAAAAGAAAAAAAGTAAAAGAAAAATTGGTTGCTTGTATATTCAGGAACTTACTCTGTGCTTATATGAACTTCTGGAGGTTTAGCAGATGCATTTTGCACGACCAAAAACATTTTTGTAACGATTTCAATGACGTGGCACGTCTGGAAGACGAAATCTCCTTTTTTGCGTCCCATTTCCGACTAAAAATATAACAAATAAGAATATTTTAAAATTTAGAAATTAATAAAATTGTACTTGAGATTTCGTGCAAAGCTTTTACATTGAGAAAAATGGTTAACTAGGATATGAGACTGGGGGTTACCTGAAACATACATCCCACATCCGAATCTACAGAGGTATCGTGCCATCTAGACTCATCCTACACAACAATATTGTAACAAAAGACATACAAGTACATTTAAATTGAATTCTACAAGTAATCATAGGCGAGAGTAGTGAGATAGTTCGACAGTTGTTAGACATTTATGTGAGACAAGCTCTAAAAGCATACACGGATTAAGCCCAGTTTAACTTACCGCTTTTACATGAAACACAGCTATGTCATCCGCAAATGGACTGAGTGAGAGTCTATATATTTCAGACGCGGGTATCCTGTATTTTACTTGCATAGTACGTTGGTCCAACAGGAGCATTGAGCTGGTCGATAAGACCATGAGAACTGGCACAAATTTTCCACTTGAACGTGTTATTTTATTGATAATGTCCGCAAACACCACATACTGATCGTTCGTCTCTACCGAAATCTTCTTCCACTGGATGTTTTGACGCAGACGAACGTAGTCACCGTGAAACGGATGAGCGACGCTGTTCAACAAATAAAAACTTTTTACAATCTCAACTCCAACAAAATATGTAGAAAAGTCGTCTTACCTTCTGGCGTAGGACGATTTGCGATCTCGAAATATTATGCTGGCAGTGACTTTTTCACGCATTCGGTTGCGTGCAGTTTGATCAAACGATTTACGATATCGAAAGCACTAAAAAGAATATTGACAATTAAAATGAACGTGAAATTTCTTCGTCTAAATTATTTTACCCGCCAACGATGGTAAATATTTCTCAACAATTGCGATGCTTCGGCCAGAAATGTGGGTGCAACTGGCCAATCCATACACAATGGACTTAAACTTTCATGGTGTAATCTCACGGGCAGAGTAAGAAGAAAATGACGTTTCTGCAAAAAAATCATGAATTATAAAACTGCTGCATCGCTTATCACAAACACAAAATTACCTTCCATTGGATATATTGCCGCTCAATAAGATTTACTGCCCATTCAACTTGTTTACGATATTTGATGATCCGATACTCTTCTCGTGCCTGAAACACGAATAATTATTACAGAAATTATAGGATTTACGGTGTCAACGTTATCAAAACTAAATATCTAGAATGCAACGTCAATGTGCAACTTACCGCACTGTATAAACCCCACAGATGTCGTTTGCCAGTAAATTTTACGCCAAAGCGACATTCCTTCAAGGATCATCATTCATAACAAAAACCAATAAAACATAAAAAAAACAAACATGCAATTTAACAATTCATGCAATGATGTAATAAGTCACAATAATAAATAATAAAATAACATACCCGCCACGTTCGCCACGCACTAGCTATCACAATTTGACTATTTCTAAGCCTAAGAAACCGTTTGCGCGTAGCATGACCTCGAAACGTCTTCTGTATTGAGGTAGCCAAGTCGTGCAACCGTGTCCGACGCAGCTCTTCCAACTCAAAGACCGTTCGCGGACTTCGAATGAACACCTTGCGAGAACCTATTGTGAATTCCGCTGCCGGCAATGGTAGTCCACGGATAATAATGGCTATGCCCTCTACAACTGAAGCATCGAGCACAAAATGTGGCCAAGTTCGCCGGTTTAGCATCTTGTAGCGCTGCAAGAAGTTCGAATGCACCAGATGAAAGCAATGACCAGTACGCCACATTGTCACCAACGGCATTAAGCTCATGTAGCGAATTTGATGTTGCACAAGAGCTAGCTCAAAGGTTTTTGGTTGTTTGTGTTCATTTGGTTTGATACAAAACACGTAGTGGCAGTTGCGATGCTCCAGCGATGCCAGCAAAGTATGTAACTGCATGCGCAACGATGCTGCCACACTAGTGGGTTTTCGAGGCGCTCGCTTAGGATTGCCCTCCGGAAACAGACTTTGTACGATAGGAAGTTTGCTTTGATACAACGCGGTGCTGATGCTGCGCGGAAGGTTGTCGCAATTTTTCTCCAGGAAACCATTTACGGAATAAAGCACTTGTCCGGCAAAATGACGGATTCTATTCAATAACATGTAAAAAGATGATTAATGTATTGAATATAAAAACTACACAATTTAATTACTGAAAACATTTTGGTGGCAACGTTGTGTCCTGGCTCAAGAAGTTGGGGTGACCTGCACAGCATTGTCTCAGCCGCGCCAATAGCGAATCTCCATTGATGATACGAGGTTCATCCAAAATACTCAACACACCAAAACTGGTGCCATCAATTAGGTCACATATAGAGCCATTGTCAAAAAAATCTATGCGGGACCACTCGAGCCCTTCTCGTGTAAACAAATCCTGCCGCAGTCTCAACACGCTCTGCAAGAAATGCTGATGAAGTCGCTCGTTGCAGTAGTTGATCGCTAGCTGCTCAAATGAATTGGCCGTATCGCTGCAACTTTTACCGTCCAAAGTCTCGAACCCGTAGAAATCTAGAATGCCAATGCATTTGCCGCGTGCAGTGGCATTATGGCCTTTGATCGAATCATTCACTCGATTCACGATCCATGTAAAAAGCCGACCATAGAGCGTCCGACACAAAATGAGCTTTATACGGTTTGCATACGCTGCAGAGTAATCGACGCCGTGGTCGGCAGCCTCAGCCCAGTCACCATTGCATTTTGTTAGGCAACTGGCCAGAACGGGTGCCTCCAAATTGAGCAGCATTGATATTTCAATAAGCTCTGAAAGTTAAGTCGATATTCTATAAGAAAAACTGTTTACTTATTTAACTTATCTTAAAAAACGTACCATACTCATTCGCAATTTCACATCCTTCAGTACCATCGATGTTTGTAGCCGGAACATAAACTAAGTTACCGAGTTTTATGATTGTTGCTAATATTTTGAATATCGATTGAACCTCTTCCGCATTTAAGCCTAGGATTTCGAGTGAGCGTTTCGAGTAGATGAAGTTTTTCTTATCCTCTTCAGTGGAATTCCCGTGCTTCAATAATTCATATTTTTCGATATTTCGCTGCAACTTAAGAGATTCTAAAACAGAAAATTAATATTGTTTATTTAGGTTATTGGTGGCTTAATTATTTGTATTTACTCAAAAATTGAATGTCAGCTCCCGATAGAAGCTGGTAGAAAATGTGAAAATTTCTGCCCACTGAATTCGTGTTTGTTATTCGGGACTGAAAAAAAACATTAATATATAAAATAAATGTTGACCAATAATTCAAAATAACTATCAGAGCAAATAGAATTACCTTTTCCAACATGTCTTGCAGCAATTTGACAAGATTTAATGATAAAAAATGAATTTGATAAATAATTTTCTTTTTTTCACTTACAATGAGACATATGTCCAGATACAGGATCTCCTTTAAAGTCGAATTCTATGTCGAAAAATTTTCCCTGCAACAAAAATATTGTAAATAAAATATTCCCGTACAAAATAACATCACAAAACTAACAAATCGACTGGAATTAAAGTTTTTGGCCGTCTGAGCGTTTCCCATCGCCTCCAAGAAAATTTCAGCCTGCACTATTCGCTCCTTTATGCGACAGCCCATTTCCGGCAAATCTTCAGACACACTGACTTTGGTTTGAGTACTTGTCCTATCGGGAGATTTCGACAGGATGCCATATATTTCCTTCGAGCTGCTGTTGCTACACACACATTTCGAGGAAATTTTTTGTTTTGGCACCAAGAGAAGAGTTGTTTCATGTCTTTGGCGAATAATTGGCTTTGAACAGTGCTCACAACATCGACGCGAAGAAACCGGCGACGGTGACCACGGAGGATCGGTAACATTGTTCATCTTGGAATAGTCAGTCAGCTTTGAATTACTTCTACTGATACCGCCGGTATGCAACTCAACAAGGCAATTGGTGCTCTTCTTTAGACAGGATCCACCAGCTAATTGTTTATTTATGGCAATTGTTTCTCCGACATGGTTGTGGCGCATGCATTGCTTAGGAAGAGAAGCTGAGTTGACCGAAGACGTAGACGCCATCATCTTCGAGCAACGCGGTGCCGCTAAGCTGTCGGTACTTTTGTGGTGTGAAAAATCAAAACCGACAGTGCGCTCATGAGGATTTTTCTAAAAATTACAATTATGTTTTAGTGTAGTACATTGCAATAAGTATTTGAAGTGTTTCTGTGAAAATTCATACTTTGAAAGTGTTGCGATCAGCGTCCATGGAACTGGCGCGCTGCATAGAAGACGAAGCAATGTTGGCTGCCGCTGGGCTGCGACGTCGTGTCCTTTTCGCTTTTTGTGCCTCTGACACGCGTGTAATAAAATCGACAACCATGTGACCTGTTTCGGTTTTTCCAGCGCCACTCTCGCCCAGCAATACAACGCATTGGTTCTCATTTCTATCCTGTAACCATTGATACGCCAAATTGGAGACTCCATATCTGCGAAATAGATTTTGTTTTAATAATAATTTTATTGAACTACTACCAAAAACCTACATGTGGGGCGGCAGTTGAAACAATCCTTTACTTCCATAGGTTTGTATTAAATCTGGGGCAAAGTTAAATGTCCTAAATGGATTTATTGCCACCAAATAGGTTCCAATATAGGTCTGAAAAAAAAAATGTTATCAGTAAATCTATCCACCTTTTTGTTCTAGTCTGGTATGGGGCATTACGTAAATAAAGTCTCTACGGTAGCGCTGGTGTAAATTGGAAATGAATGCATCCTCGGATAAGTTCTCAATCAAAACCGAGTCCCAGCTACCGACATCTTGCTGCTGATGCTTCGTCTGCGACTGATGTTGATTGTGATGATGTGATGATGGCTCCAGATTTGGCATCTTCCGTCGATAATCGATTGGTTGTATTTGTCGCCTTTAAAGTGGTAGGAATATCACAGCGAACCAGGCCTCTTAACTTCTTTGCATTCATTCCTGCAAGCAAACGATTTACCAAACGCACATTACAGCTACATCAATCATAATTTATAAGCGCAAAGGTACGGCAAAATGACAGGAAGATGCCAGCTATACTTTTAGGGGATGGGGAGCGGTAATTATGCTCAATATATTTTTCATAAATTGCCACTTGATTTGACCTAAAAACTAATGTTGCACAAATTCACCGCAGCACCGTTTTAAAATGTCTGTTATCATCTCAAACGTTGGCCAACAACATACCTCATTCACAATAAATCAATTGTTAATAGAAAATGTAAGCAGATTAATTGAGAACACCATTTATTTTTAAATAAATTGCAATTTCACGAGACGAATCCCAGCGCAGGTTGGTTGCGCCAACTTCACTTTACGTTTGATAATATATAACGCGTGAAGGCCAAAGGTGTGTTTTTGCACAAGTGTGACTTATATAAAATGTTTCAGGGCGGTTTTTGAATGGTGACTTTTGACTTTGTTTGGAGACGATCCTTCTCTTGATGCAAACGGTTATATTATATAGTTTTATTTTATATCAATACGTAATCATATTTATTTGTATACTTAATGTAAGCTTTCTATATTTTTTTCCTTTCAAAATAATATAATAATTTTATTTTTATTTTATTATTATAGTCTTATAAGAATTTATGATTAGATTTCATATTTATTATATATATATAGGTTTGTAGTGAGTTATATATTATATTGAATGCGAGTAGATGAGTGCGATTATACATAAATCTTAAGCTGTCAGACACCTACTTACAGGTTAATATAAAATTATCACAAGAATAATTATTCACAAAAGGATATGATGCATCCAGTAATCCGAGTAATTATAAAACAATTTATAAAATACTGTATCAAATTTACACAATAAATGCGATATGTCTGTTTTAAGGGTGCAGCTTCGAGTGTCTTGCGGGCTGTCGATTCACACCGCATCTTGCAGCGATCCATTCACATAACACCAACATGCGCTAAAGTTCAGTCCGGCAAATACAAAATTACACCAAAATGTGATCGTCCCCTAACTTACGAGATGGCGAATCCTCCACACTTTATTGGCCACCGCAAAGGGTGGAATTCGTTGAATACATGTAATCTTACCGCAATTCTAAGATCAGCACAACATCAGTAATTAATTATTGATTCCTATTTGCAGCAAATCTTGCCGATGGACTCCGTCCGGCTGAAACAACCGTGGAAGATATATTTATTCGTCGTTTCATGACTGGCACATGGCACTCGTTAGTTTGCTCCGAGGTTATCATCAAACGACAACATAATCATATACGTGTGGCTGCGATTGTTCGACAAGCTATAAGTCCCCGAAAAATGTATTTTTTAATAGGTTATTGTGAAGAGCTGTTGGCGAACTGGCTGCAGTGTCCTGTAACGTTAGAACTTCAGACAATTGCTGATAAGAAAGATGTTATTTTTAAATATATTTAAACCGATACATGCTTAGCAATTAAATGTAATTATTGTAATAGGATTTTTTTTCTTTTTATTGATGCAAGTGCATTATTATTATGTAAAAATGCACAAAGAGCAAAGAGCGCATACATCTAAGACCAAACGATCGTTACCAGACGTTACACCCGAGAAGAATTCCTCTCTAATGAGTTAATGAGAATTTCTTTAACGACTATAACGTACCAGACTTGCACGACCAACCGTTGTAGAAACAGCATACACAAGAAATGTATGTTTATGCCCTTCATTGACTGGCAAGAAGCTTGAACAAGACATAGCGCGTTAAAGAAGGAGCGCGAAATTTATATCTAACAGAACCAGAGTGCATTAAACTAATATTCCTTACAAGCTGACTCTTTGCCAATTGAAGAGGCATAGGAATTTCCCGAAAATATTGCGAAAAGGGAATATGTGAGAACAAAAGCAGTGCCAGGTTATTGGTCTCCATATAGCATACTTTTATGTGCTTATACTCGTATTCAACAAAAGGATGAAAATGATGCAGCAGAGGCGCAGCATCAAGATGAAAGCAAATAACCGCATATTATATAGTATAGTTATACCCTTTAAAACGGAAACTGGTTGCATATTTGTAAAATTCGACCAAGGCTGCAGAAGACGTAAAGACGATGACGATAAACATCCAACCCCTTGATTCCAGGAAATTTTCAATATTTTTCCCTACCTCCAATTTAGGCTGAATTTTTTTTTTATTTCAGACTAACTTGATTAAATTGGGCGACATTCTGTGATTAGTCATTCTTGAATTATGATTAAATTCCAATAAATTATGGTAAAATATGAAGCTATGATTGTTGAGTCTTAGATCCCAAGAACAGATTACGTATTCTAAACGATTGTCATAAAAAAATCCAATACAATTCCAATAAATTATTACTGGAGCAATTTACATTAATTTTCAAAATATATTGTCGTTTTGCAAAAAAGTAAAGGAATTCAACAAATGACAATTGTTTTACTGCGTAATTATAAGTAAAAAAAAAATGTTCTAAATTATATAACAATAACAAATTATTATTAATATTCAAGCATTTTTGACTGTTTCTAAAAATGTGTAGGAATTTACTGCACGTTGGTAATATTTTTAATTAATGAAAACATCACGTATGCTGAAAATCATACAATAGACAAGCATAAGTAACGAGCTATGTAGCCATAAAAGCTCACCTTACAATGAGGAAGATCGCATGAGTCACATGAGCCTATAGCGCCTACAATAAGATAGCTGGCTTAGCTTTAAGCATACATTCTCCGAGACAGGTACCCTTCTCCACTGCAGTAAATCGAATATAACAAAACGCACGACTGGTGAGCGTGTGTATGTGTGTTCATCTTAGGAAGGCTATCACCGAATGCATAAAACCCGCCATCAGGGTTGGATTTCAGTCAGTCGTGATTGAGCATAACAATAAATCAGCCGCGATCAATCGTTTTTATGTTTTAAGTTTTAGTAAACGTGAGTCGTGACCCCTTTAGTTGGCGTAACAAGTGTTTTTGAATTGATATTTTTTAAATGAAACAAATCGTAAGTATAATGCATTGTAATAATTAAAGTGCAATTGCAATGGCAAAGAAGAGAATGCAGGTGCCTTGATCTTAATTTTGTGTTGATTGTAATCTTCAACACATGCCAAAGTTGATGTCGATCTGGTTATATCGCAATTAATTGGCCAAATTTTTGTGAATAGTGCATTTGTTTTAAAGACAAAAACGAAGAGATGGACTAGACTTCTTTGTTCTTTTGTATAACTTAAGAGTGATCATTTTCACACATTTTTACCTTTAATTTGTGCCAAATTGTCCTATGGATATTGTTTCATCGACCGCATGTGCAATGCACGTAGCTCAAATTTCTCTTTTACACAAGTTCGGTAAAAGTGTACAACACATCCCACACGCGGTGCCATTTGCTCTTATGGCAAATTTTTTTTGTCGAAAAATTATTAAAATGGATGTACGAGCACGATTAACATATTACCATTTTTCAGATCCACCAAATAACAGTGGCGGCAGCAGTAATGCTGCTCGCGTGTGGCCTCTCCTCCGCCGAAAGCCTCTGCACATTGGAGCACATGCGACAGTACGCCTCAGAAGCGTGCGAACACCTCAACACCTACCTGAGGCAACCTGTTGTCGGCAATCGCATAAAACGCAGCATAAACGACAATCACATCGAAGGTAAATAGCCGGCAATTCGCCATAACACAATTTCTTTAACGACCATCAGGAAGTGTACGGAAGTAGCATTGCAAAAATGTTTATTGTCGTGCGGATTGTTGTTCCGATCTTCAATTAAGCAGCAACGTGCTGACAAATATTACGATGGGATCCTTAAGGTCAATTTGTGCGTGATCGACGTTTTAACTAGCCACGCAGCTTTCGCTGTTCGGAAATCGCGATCGCCAAATAACTGCATAATACGACAGTCGCTTGTTGATTACATTGTATTGTTTCAAGTAATCAATGAAAATCGTGACGCTTCACATGCCAATTACACGCATTGTCATTGATAGATTAGAGAATCGTTGCAACAAGTCTCAAGGTCTTTGCAGTGTTCTAACAGTCACGAGAAAAACGATGGACTTTTTTGAGATCACCATTGCTTTAGCGCAGCTTGGAAAACGGCTGCACCATTTCTGGAAACTAAGTCACGAACGCCATGTCGGAGTTCCTGTTTTGCCAAACTCTATGCGCCAGTTGCCATGTTGGTCAACTTGATGTCATCGCAGCTCCCTCCAATTAAAACATTGAACCAGGTTCGGTCATTGGTTTCGATTTAATATATGCACGCGGCCTTGAGTGAATTTTGTTATGATTTAATGTGTGCGCAATCTTCTACTTCCTCCTATACGTCGCGTTGTGCATGTTCGCATTGCGCTGATCGTTTGCAAGTCTGCCGAGCGTCTGCAAGGGTCAATGTTCGGCACCTACAGTTCTGAAATAGTGAGTTTATTCAGAAATACGCGAATTCAGTTTTCAATTGTGCGAAATTGCCGGCTAATAAAAGGAAATGCAATCCCATTTAAGATCAGACAAACTCAGGCCTCGGGGCAACTGCATCACATGCAAGTATCAATGATCAGCACACGTACGCACACTGCAATGCACTTCTCACAGTGTTCTCCAGCCATCAGTGAGAACACTCGTAATAGCATGCGAAGGACATACACACAGAAATTGCATAATAGTTGGCAGTTAGCCACACTTAAAATCGATTATTTAAAACATTTACATTCTTTTGATTGGCAGATTATTGCGAAAATGAACGCTTGACGGAAGTGAGACGATCCGACTTTCCTGATGATGGATTTCTAGTGATGAAGCACTGCTTTTTCCAGCACTTGAAAAAGTCTGAGATCAAGTATACGACGTATTCTAGGTACGTGAAGCACAAGAACATGCGGGACAAAAGCGAGAAGAAGCGAAACTACAGGCCATCCGGACCCAACCAAATAGACAGAAGAAAGCGCGATCGCATCTCCACTGTCCTACCCATCCACTTTTGTTGCCAAAACAGTCATAACTGTAATAGGGATTACTTTTGCACCTTTGACTAATTTATAATTAAATACTTAACGTCTTACAAAGACGACTAAAGTATAACAAACCATAACCTGGTAAACTATTTATGATCAGTATTTAATAGTTATAAGTTTATAAATTAATTTTACATACAAATATATTTCTGTAAATATTATAGGTTTCTGTGAAATATTTAAGCTAATAATAAATATTTTAAAAAATTGAAACAAAAGTATAGTATTGTGTTTTAAATAAATAAATTGAATTGCTCTGTATCCACACAGAAGTCATCTTCATTCGTAAGATTTATATAGTAACATTGCGATTTGTTTAAATTTATATAAGTACCAACTTAAAAACATATAATAAATGATAACAACAATAAAATTAGGTTTAGGTTTAAAGTATAAAATATTAGAATTTTTAAAAGATTAAAATTTTAGTATTTGATAGACTTTGCTGATCAAATGAAAAATGTATTATATAATTACAAAAATAAAAATTCGATAAACGTATTCATTTAAAAATCAATTCACTATCATAAACCAATAATTGTCAATAATTTTTTAAATACCAAAGCATTTTGATATTAAGGACATTAAAATCTGAATCTAAAATCTTAGTTTACCAACCGAAGGAAAATAATAGTGACTGAGAAGTGAAAACTTCGAGGCTGTTAATTTGATCGAGCTTTTACCACGTCGCGTCGCCTTTAATTATGCTTTCCGGCTGTACCGTTATTGCCAAAGCTTTCCGAAACTGTGCTACACGGAAATTGTGATTCAGACATATATCTCTTTGATTTGTATATAATTTATATGTTTGATCATTAGTCAATAAACAAGAATCAGCAAAAATATAAATGCATACTCGCGTATTTCACGTATGTTATTGCATATTTTAAGAACACATGAGTGTATTAAAAGTCAAAAGAAAAATTATATATGATCTCGGCTTGTTTATAAACCAAATATTTGTCTCAAAATTTTCGGTTTGAGGTTTTTGGCTTTCGCTAAGAGTTATGACTCAGTAAAAATTTCGCTTAAAGAGAATACATTCGCACGTGTATATTCTTATAATGACGCAAATGTATGAAATCGCGATCATGATCGCTACATTGAATACAAGTGCTTCGGTCAGCATTATACAAGTAGGTTTTTCATAATAATCCTCAACATTGCAGCTTCTCAGAGTCTCAAAAGAATTTGTGCAAAATGTTTTAAATTGGTTATGTGAATCGCGTGCCACTGAGTGTCAAGAGCTTTGTATATCAATTAAAAAAGTAATTTTGTATTTAATTATTTATTTACTAGCAAAGACGTCGGGCAAAGACTCTTATTTGTGCCTTACTCAAACCGCTTCGTGTTTTAGCTTACAAGTGTCCGACGTATTTGTGGTATAAAACAATGACGTCACAACACGCATCTTACAAATCAGAAGCTTTACAGAAGTGGTTAAAAGATAGATTTGAATGTGCCATTACTCACTTTTCTTGTGGTCATATGAAGGGGAAAATCTCTTTCAAAAAGTGTAGACATTCTTCTGGAGTGCATATGTTACTGTTACTGTTCCGCCGCGCCGCGCCGGGTTTGTATATATGCGTCACTCTAAAGCTATTCACTTCATCGTCAAGATGTGGGTATTCCGGTTTTGCAAGTAGGTAATGGGAAAAGACCTTTTAGATGAACCAACTCATATACTGATGCATCTTTTCACATGCGAATTATTTTAAGAACCTCACTACTCAATAAGATTCTCAGGAAAATGTGTTTGCACTTGACCGCCAGAACGTCAACATGATCACTGATCACTGAGCCGCGAAGTTAATGATCGCATGTGATGTGGGCGCCAAATGCTTATCTCAGAAAAGCCAAACAGTGTTTATATGAATGATAATTTATAGTTGTGTAGATGTTTTTTCTTTTTTTATGATGCGATTTTCTATATTTTCTTAAAAAACACAAATTCATCTTCTTTCTTTTAACTTAATTGTTTTTTTTTTTAATTTCGTGGTTATTTTTTGTATCTTAGATGTTTGCACTCGTGGGCAACAAGTTATCAGTTGAAATTTTAATATTAGTATGGTCTGTTGGAACCAATGTTGTATGTTATACAGTTGCAGACGTAAGCCTATTAAGACGTTGAATAAGTAATCGCTTTGCATATTAATGCACAACAATCAACTAATTTCCATTTGAACAAAGCTAAGTCTCGATAATTTCTCATCAATTATTATTGTTCGCATAGCTTTAAGTATAGTTTTTTTGATTTTATATATTTCAACTATTATATATTCTGTAGGGCAAACAACCAATTTAATTTAGATGAATCATTTTCAGTTTTACAAGAACTCTTTTAAAAACAAAATCGCAATTGATTTTTATACAGTATTTCTGAGAACATGGACAATTATTTAATTTTTCATTCTTCATGGCACGGACAATGAAAACATATACCAACCTATGTGTTTAGGTACATACGAGTATGAATATTCAACGCTCCTCCATATATGTTAGTTAGTACGTTAAATTTATTACTCATTTGTCATTAATGATTGCGTGCCAACAGTGAATATTACATTTCCTTTATGGATCAATGATGTCGACGGCTCGGAGACGTTCTTTCCCTTTGCAATGCAAGGTTTTTCTAAAAACTGTAAAGCATGACTTTAACAAACATTAAGAAATTGATGGGGCCAAATATCAATGTCTATTTAAATTTTTACTTGAAAATAACGTTTATTTATAATTTGTTGCAATTATTCATCGTTTATTAAGTATTTCCCCGAAAATTTATATTTGGACTATTTACGCTACAATTTAACAATTTAAGTGCGCATGAGCTTCAACTTTTTCCACTTTTTTGTCGTCCCGCCCGGCATATTGCCAGTTTTGCGGCAGCCGAATAACCACCAAGTTTGCGATAGCCGACTATTATGCATTCATCAGTTGTCAGAACTCAGAACTCAGTAGTCAGTACAGTTGCAATTACGAAAGCATAAAGCGACGGAAGTTAAATCGCGTGGCGGGTTTTTCCGCGATGCATATTTTTCAAAACAAAGAGTTCTACATAATGTTACTCGGTTGAACAACGAGCTCAGTACGTTTCGTGAAGCTGTGGCGTGCAGTCTTGCATCAGAAGTGCATCGTCTTATACAGAGTTGTTTGTTGTGCTTCTGCGTATAAAATATTTAAAAACAAGTATATTTCGTTTGATTCCATAATTAAGGGAACTTTCCATTAGGAATAATTTAAGGCACTTGAACATTTTAGTTGAAGAAATTTATCGCCAGAATTGTGCGTGTGTTTTCTGTGTTTAAAAATAACTCAGAGTGTACTTGAAAATATACGAGTAAAGAGCAGTGTGAGTGGTTTTGCAAGTCCAAACCTTGAATAAAACGTCTTTTTGTGCAAACAAAGTGATCACGAATTGTAAATACCGACGCCGGTTAAATTCAATGCAAATATATGAACATCATCATATGAATTCGCGATTGTGATTTTAAAATAACTGTATCATCAGCACAGATACGTAATATTAACTATTTAAAATTATAGAGTGAAAAGAAAAACATTTGAATCATAAAATGTCAAACGATCACGTTTCAATTGATTTGGAGAATCTAAATGGAAGAGATAATCGCAGATCTGTTCGATCACGTCAGAATTCACCGAATCGATCATTATCTCCAACTGCACAAAGACAAAGCACACAAGTATGTAATTTAAATTCATAAATTAATGTTTATTTAATAATGCTATGTTATTTCTTTAGTCATCGCCTAGTCGCCGTCGTCGAGATTTAGAAGCAGCAAATAGGGATGCAACCACTAGACCACTG
This sequence comes from Sylvicola fuscatus, assembly GCA_026546915.1. NCBI lineage: Eukaryota > Metazoa > Arthropoda > Insecta > Diptera > Anisopodidae > Sylvicola > Sylvicola fuscatus. The sequence continues at coordinate 116,541 of JANSTS010006742.1, forward strand.
ATCGAGACCGAGGATGTGCCATCCCATCCCCCACATGCTGATCCCGAATACGAAGATGACCCACCAGATGATACTGTTCCATATACTCCAGAAGCACGTCCTGGCGTCGATGACAGTTTCTTTCCAGATGATGGTACTACAATGAATCCTTCAATTACGCCCAACGGAAACGACCGACCGACTGGTGAACCCAATGGCGGTGTCGCTCCACGTGCAGGAAGTGATCCAAGCGATCGCGATCAACCACGCCGCAGATTTCCTTCATTTCCACCAATGCCGGATAACACATTTCGCCCGGACATCATAACAGTGAATGGTGTAGATCAGGTGGTTCCTGACGTCAATGTGTACCAGCAAAAGAAAACGCTTGCCTTGGGCATGGTCGACCTCGCCCTCCTATCCGCCAATGCCAATCAACTGCGCTATGTTCTGGAATCTTTCGATCGGCATCCTTACTATTACTTTAGCATCATCTTTATATCGTGCAGTCTCTTTCTCCAGATAGCCGTCGGCGTTGGTTTAATACTAAATAGCAGGTAAAAGAGCCAGAATTTAATTTATAATATTATGTATTTGTCATACTTATCATAAATTTTATGTTCAAATACGCAGATACAACGTCAAGAGCCAGGAACAAATTTGCAAAGCTGATAAAATCAATAATTTCGTAGTCATTGGAATTTTTTTGATCACCATCCTTAATGTATTTGTGTCAGCGTTTGGAGTAGCAGATGCCCCCAGCATGCGATCATAAAACCATTTAATGTTTAATTAACACAACATTTATGAACGCATTTCTGTAGTCGAACTGAATCTATATAATTTAGACATTTAATTTTCATAACTTTAGTTTTATAACTTTTTACCATTTTAAATTTGTGCTTTGTAAAAAAACATGTTATGAAATATGTATTATCCTGAATTTTCAAAATTTTCGCTCTACTCATTGACGAATAATTTAATCTTTGAAGGCTCGATATTTTACTGTTGAATCACGTTTTTGTACGATATTTTAAGAAAAGTTTATAACTATCTGATGACTCATGAATACAAAATGTATACATAATATAAATTTGTCATGCATACAGTGAACAAATGATGCATAATTAATAGTTTGAGCAAATTTATATTAATTAATTGTACATAACATCACACATATTATTCTTAATTTGTGTTGCAGAATAAATTCCTGTTTTTGCAAAAAAGGTCTTCAAATGTAAACAATTACTAGGAAATTAATTAAGATCTCCTAAAAAGGTAAGATTTCTGCAAGCATTACAGCAAATCATTAGTTTGTGGACGAGCAGAATATCTGTTTCCATCCCATCCTAAGTGTTTTCTCTTAATACACTTTTTCACTTTTCATATATAAAATTGAATTAAAAATACCACAATAAAAGTATTTAGCAATATCCAACAAACTATTAGACGAACGTTTGGTTGATATGGTCATTTAAGGTTTTCTGTTGAAACCATATTCATTTATAACAAATATTCAAGTTAATACAAAGATATGAAAATTTGCAAGAAAAAAAATTGATTTCAACTGATAACAATTGGATCAAATTCGACTTCTGTTCAGTTTGAAAACTGATGTACAACCGCTAACATTACTCATAGACAATGAGTTTTTTAAACGAAATTCCATCGTCGTCTCAAAGTAAAGCTCCCAAATCACATATAAGTGAATTGATGAAAGTTGGTGCCGAAAAAGTTGCTGAAAAGTTGGTGAAAAAATTAAAAAAGGGAGGAAATAAATCTAATAGTGACTTAAAACTAAATGATCTTGAGAAAGAGGAGCAGGAAAAGCTTTTACAACACAATGACAATCCAGTTAGAATTCAAATAAGCGATGAACGAAGAAAGAGTAGTGAAAGTGATGCAGATTACCTGTCTGCCGACGAAGATATTTCTAAAAATAATAATTGTGAATCAAAAATTGATGGTTCGTGTCAATAATTGTTGTCTATACAAAATTAAGATATTAATATTATGATTTTTATTCTTGTGAAAAGACGAACCGAATGAAGACAAATCAGTCGTTGCATTGAAAAAATCAAACACTAATTCCGTGTGTGTGAGTATAGTTACCTTATCTCTGAAAGTACAGGAACGTATAGAAATTTCTTATGTAATCCGGGATTAAATGCCTTAGGCTGATATGGACAAATACATTCAGAAAAAGAGCTTAGCTCAGGGCATGATGGATTTGGCACTACTGTCGGCCAACACAAATCAGCTGCGTTACATTCTCGACACCAGGGAAGTGCATCCGTACTTCATGACCGGCTTCCTACTGGTAATACTAAGCTTGGTGTTGCAGGTCAGCGTTGGATTGATTCTCATTTGGAATAGCCAGTAAATTTATATATTGTTTCAAGCATGGATGTTAATTAATCCAAAAGATTGTACGATTGTCAATTTGCAGGTTCAACGTAAAAAAGAAGCGGGAAATGGCGGAGGCGGATAAGGCCAACAATGTCTCTGTGATTGGTATCTTCCTTATAACATTGATCAATGTTTTCATTTCAACATTTGGAACCGGAGGCAGTATCACGGCTTCCAATGGTGGCAGTGTTAATGAAACCATAAATTCTGACGAGATTATTCACATTTAAATATTGGCTAATAACAATAGACGAATCAGTAGCTGTAAAGATAAAGTTTTATGCATAAGTATTTCCTTTCTTGTAATTATTACACTTTTGCATATGTACCTACTACCTACAAATGAAACATACATTGATTGTTATGCAAATTGTTTTCATATAATTATTACCATGTCATAACGTATGTGATTAAAAAATTAAATTTTTCTTATGTTTTCGGTAGTTATTTAATCACAAATTTAATTTCTGAAGTTTAATTCCATATTTGACTGGTTTTGGAAAATCCTCACACTTCACTTAGTCATTATTTATTATAAATCCAGAAATTGATTCCATATGTGAAGAAAAGTACTAATAAATGATAATGAGTAATTACCAACAAAATACTTTATCCGGTTACACGCACTTCGCAACGATGGCATCCTGCAGTGTAGGGCGACTATATGTGCGATTGTCTTCCAAATGAATACGATGGTTTACTTTAATGTGTCTTACAATTAATTTATCTTGCGCTTGATAGACCCGAGAGATTTCGTAATCTTCACAAGGGTGCTGCTTTACGTTTTTTAACAGAACTAGCCGAGGTCATCGTCATAGAAGCGTCTCATAGTCACCGTACGGCATATGTACACGCGGTCAAATAGTGTTTATATTTGCATCCAATTAATCTTCATTTCCCCACAAGATTCTGAGTCTACGAGTATATATGATAGGACAAACTTCACAGTTGAAATATTCAAATTAAATATTTATGGTTTCTTTTGCAATAGAAACTGTCGTCTCTACACGGCGAAACATTGGCATGATTGTGTTAAAGATCGTTTTAAAAGTTTTTTCATTTCTGACTTGAAATAAAATATAAAATGTCGGATAAGAAAAAATAATATGCAATAATTATACAACAAACGTTTGTGTAAAATTTTCCCGGCTCTGCTTTGTGCATATAAACAATTGCGTCGTGCTGTGATACACCTGATTCGCGACCGTTGTATGCAATTATCAGCAGCCTAAAGGAACTAAAGTAGTTTACCTTTAACTCACACCTGATCAAAACAGTCGTAAATGCAATTAGAATCACGTTTCTGCAGTCATTTACAAATTGCTGTCCTTTGGGCCTCGTCCTGAAATGCGATTCACATTTTATTTCATATTTGGCTGCTATCTTTTCGTGTTGCAATACATTATACAAATGGTTAGAATAGAATTTTTCAAATTGCGCTTTTTTTTTTTTTTGAAAATATTTTAATCAAAGCGTTCATCTGAAAAACAATTACAATTATATACTTTCATTCGTTTAAATTAAATGTTGTAGTATTGTCGACAATTTTTGTATTAATTTTTACCGTGCACATTTTGGACGTTTTCCCATCTTAAATGGCGTTTCGATGCTGTGAACTTGCTCGCCTCGAAAAGCTTTACGGACGCCCGCGACATACGTCCCTCGAACTGATGCAAAGACAACGAATTGCAACGGGTACGGCGCCAACGAATTCTTGGGTCTGTAAGAACTGTGGCCGAAAGAAATACATCAATCAGGAAACGGTCAGCTCTTCAACGGATGCCGTCAATTTTGTCAACATTTTGGTTCTTGTCATGTGAGTGTCGAGTTCTAGCGTCCAAAGAACATTATCTATATCTTTCTAATGTTGTGAGATGATGTTTAATTATTTCAGAAGAATTGTCGTATCTTTAACGGCACTTGTTTGGAAGATAATTTTAGTCTTCCTCACGGGATTCATATCTATTTACAATGGCGAAAGGTGCAAACATTTTACACGCATTATTTTATATACCGTAATTTATCTCATTTATTTTGATTAATAGATTGACCACAGTTACACTGATTATGTATGGCATTGTGGCGTTTGTCACTGGAAATTATGTTTTTCGTTTTGCGCGGAAAATACCTGTGTATGAATGCTTAAGCAAATTTCGAAGCGAGCAAAATTCAACAGCTTCTATAAATTAATGTCTAAATTGAATTTAAATTCCAATGCTACCATGAAAATAAATAAGTAATATGAGCTATATGTTGTTATGCAATTGCCCCTTTTAATTATTGATTAAAATAGTTTCTGTCAAATTTAAATTTACTTATTTTTTTTAGTTTTATGCTTTTTTATCGAAAATAGCGTTACTTAAATTTAATGTTTGGCATTCCACAACTGCATCGAAAAGAAGACAATTCTTTGGTCTATGTACTGTGAAAAGAACAACGCATGGAAGTTGATAAAATAGCTTCTCCTACTACAACACGAAATTGGAAGAAATGAACACCTTCATATAAATTGTAATGTTCTGCAGCAGCGCGTTTCACTCTTGTCTTAACACTCGACACGATCATAGAGTACTCCCACCTCAAGACGCCATCGTTGCAATTTCGTAGATCGTAGATCTCGTCAGTAATAAACGCGTACCAAAAGTTTTGTGCCGAGGATCTGTGAAAAGACTTCAATAGCTTCCAAAAAAACAAAAAAAATACAAAAAAAAAGTAAATCGCGAGTGCAGCGACTGCGGGCGTATCTCTTGTGTGTACTCGTCCATCATACATACATTATACTGACCTGAAGCAACGAAAAAGTTGTGTTTGTGCAATAATGAATAAATTAATTAAAAGTGAAACTGTTTCAATGTTCAACGAACGAGTGCTGTACGGTCTTTGATTCGCGCCGATACGCACGCGAACGTCAAAATTCTTTTCATATTCAAAAAGAATTGATGTTAGAAGAATAACAAATCGTTAAACAATCCTAATACATGCCGTATATCAGCCATCCGTTTTGGTGACACCCAATTATCTGTGGCGCGAAGGTGCAGTTAGAATAGTGTGTACACCTACTATTAGCCGGAATGAATAATCTCTTCAGCCATACGTAATTCGTGTATTGTGAAAGAAGCCAACTGAGATGTCTCCAATGTGCTTGATGTGAAAAAATAATTTTCATAACTGTTTCAATACGAATACATCACTTTGCAGCGTAATTATTTGTGTCTCCTCGCACAGTGTCATTTGTCTTCGGTGTTATAAATTGCGCTTATAAAATTCTATTGTGTCAGCCAATGTGTTTGCTTTATGTTCTTTAAAAGGCTAAGCTGTGATTATAAGAATAAAAGTTGATTGCATGCAGAGCTAGAAACGTTAATAAATCATCTGAGCTGTTTTTGTGATCTATGCTGTAGATCAATTTATTGGCGTCGACTTCATCTTATTTGTGCAGTGCAATTAATTGAATACTCGTGCCACAATGAGGTACGTTTAATTACTTTGGGTTGAATGTGTAGACTGTAGACTTGTACGCATCATAGGTAATATTCTTAATTAAAGTTCATACGGCAATAGGAATCTCTCTAAAGTTCACATAGAAGCAAGATCATTGCGTAACGAAATTGTCAACCAAAAATAATTGTTATATCCACAATGATCTTATCGAATGTCATTCACTTTTGGTATTTCGTACGTTCTTTGTCTAAAAATAGAAGCAAAACTAGTTACTCTCACAATTATTATTACTTACCTTTCAAGAGCAATTATTTCATTGCGTATAATTTGCTTTCCGGAAAATTGAGTAATTTTCTTGTCTCATAAATTTGTGCGAATTGTTAAAAAATCAACGACTTTTTTAGAACTACAAATGAATTTATTCGTCGTCATAGCGGTGCAAATATATTGTTTCATAAACGATGTTATAACTAAATTTATCTTCTCAACAGCTCATTACCACTAAAAAAAACTGAAAAAAAAGAACTTTGATTACGTCGCTCCTCAAGAGAATAAAAAAGCCACAAGCAACGTCTGCAAATATACACACAGAAGGTCTGCTATCTTGAGGGCTGGCATCCAAACTCTATGAAATTGCGCAGAACATAACGGATCTCAGAGCTCTAAAGTATACTTATAGGCAACCAAACATACCATTTTAGTTTTATATAAAACCGATTCGACCGTCATTTAATGTGTACATATAGAAGATAGTTTATGTTCAAAATTTGATTGGTGCTGGAGCGGCAGGAGGAAATTGGGAAAATACACCAGCCAGTCGATAATGGAGTCTTTACGTTTAAAGTTTTCTTCCGTTTGAATTTGCATCTTCTGCAGAAAATTGTGTTTTATGCGATCCTCGATACTCGATAGTTTGACGCTTTGAACTGGCGAAGCATGGAGACGAAAAAACAGGCGAAATTCTTTTCTACGAGCGCATTATTACAGTGAGAAGTTATGACTACTGTTCTTAGATGGATTTCTGATTATACAGACGGTTCGTTATAATACACATTTTAGTTGGGAGCCAATCTTTTCCGCGTGATCCGTCTCACCAACATAACGCTGAAATGTTAGAATGTTGTGATTGCTGGCACGACGCGACGCTTCCAAACATGCTTGGTTCTATCAATTTAACTGCAAAAATGCAGTTGCAGTTGCTCGTATCTCGATATGTCATTGGCGCAATACGGGAAGATTCCTTGTGCCGAAGCATTGTTTTTTTTTTAGTAGCAAGTATCTCACGAGTTTGCGCGAAATAAATTTCAATCATTCTAAAAGTCGTTGATTACATACTTGCAGCATTCGACTTACGGAAATGAACAAACATTAAGACATTTCTCAAGTCAAGCGGCATAGACTCAATAACCGTTTATCTATTTCACAGATTGCATAATCGTATTAGCGTCGCTTTCATCACAAACAGCATCATTATTATCACAGTCACAATGGTTATCCAGGTAAGAAGAATTCATCAGCTCCTATACATGCTTCCTCTTTCGACACTGTAGCAAACGCGTCTATTAGATAAGACGCATGCACCAGACACCAAATATCGTATTGTCTCTTGCTAACATAGCTTTTGCAATTGCAGTCCACCTCATCTCATCTAAACTTATGTAAATCAATCGTTTCGGACTTGTTAATTAGCATATATGAAACATTGCAATTTGCATACGAAATCTCGTGCTGAAAGGTAGACATGTGTTTCATGAAACATATCCCTTCAGTAAACGAACAGATTTAAGATAGTTTTAAGATTTTCGAACTTATACAAAAACATATTTTTTGAACTTTAGATAGTAACCACGGCATCAGTATCAGATTCAGTAGAGTCATCGACAATGTATTCCATTGAAGATGATATAGCTAACACTCGTCCGCAATCCTCGTCGACTGGCAGCATCAGTAGCAGTAGCAGCAGCAGCAGCAGCAGCCAGACATCGGGCTCAGGCATGAATTTTGTGCCAATTACACAAACGCCACAATTGCTTAAAACGAAAAATGTTGCAACGTCTACAATAGAAGATGCCAAAGTAAAGGTGATCTATGAATTAAGATTATTAATTAATGGTTTTCTGTTATTGCTGCTCACCTTAATAGCGATTTTAATTATAAAATAAATTTTTGGAAATTTAGAAAGCACTCACCGTCAATGATCCATCTAATCACAGTCGCGAGTCACTCTCTGAAGAAGGAAGCGAACGAGAGCCGGTAAGAAACTTTTTAAGTTTACTTTTCAAAAAAACATTAAAATTCTTTAATGAATTTGAGTTACGCATTTGTTGCAATTTTTCAAGCGTCATAATGAATTGTGTAATATGTTTATCCACATGCATATTAATAATGTCATACTCTACTGACTTTTATACGTTTTACAATTCAATTTACAAGACGAAGACGAGTATGAACGTAGCGACTTATGTTGTTGCTATTTTTCACTGCTTCCATGGCTATCTAGAATTTTTAAGTGCACCGCGTCAGGTACAAGATGTTTGATTATAGAAGGTTTTGTTGTGAAAGAGCGCGTGCATTCACAATTTTTACGAATTGTTTGAAACCGTTGTAATCGCCGATAAGATTGATGCACCAAAGAAACAACATCTGCATGAACAACGTTTGTTTACTTTGTTGAAAAAAAAAATCTATTACATATTTAATTATTAATTATTATATAATGAAGTGAATCTTGATTTGCATGGATGCATCATAATTTTCACAAATAAAACAAATACTCGTAAAACGATTAACAAACAAACGAAGAGGATTAGCTAATTAACAGTGAAACTCGCCGCAATTTAATTTTGTGGAAATTATTGTGCAACATACAGTATATGGATGTACGACCAGGTACACTCAGTAATCACCTCAGCTGAAGAAAACCCATAGTTTGGGTTTATCTTCCTCAATCAGCGCAGCAACACGCAGCCTTCGCGTTTAAGGTCAGTGTAAAACTGCTCGGAAAACGGTTTCACTGTTTTCATTAACCGCAAATGAATCCAGACTCATGTGTGGGTTGTGGAGCCGCTTTTATGATGCGGCTAGTCCATGTGCAGTAACGCGAAACGCATCGTCTTGTCTTAGTTATAACATACTCAAAGGAAACGACGTAAACGCATTGTTCCCTTTAATGTGGTTCAAATGCCTACCAATGTGTCGCAACACCGGCAGAATCAACAACGGGCATTATACTGTATAGTAATGCCATTTTATTGGAATTTCTAATCGCACGACCGTCTGACCTGAGTGCACACTGACACATCTTTCCCTCCCCCCATAAGATGGCGCAAATGATCTTAACTAATTGGGTTAATTATTCACATCGTCGTGTAGGTCGTGTACTTACCAGACCAATCTGGATACCACAATAGGCCATCCCAAGTGCCACAGCCGCCACCATATCACATTGGTGGTGGCGCTGACTTAGAGAGCTGGCGTCCGGATCCTTGGGATCGTGATTACAACAGGAGATTTCGCTTCAATACCACAAGAGTTCAACGTAAGTCATTTAAGATCGTCGTTGACTCTAAATTTATTTAATTGCATTTATTTGTGAAGATATCGAAGCCGAGTGCCAAGACGATTATATGAAGATTCGCATTGGATTTAACGGCTCCTTTGCTGGTTTGTTGTACTCTGCTGGTGAGTTTAGCCACAATTGCTTTCATTTTCTAAAATATTATTAATCTCTGTTGTTTTTTTTTCCCTGAAAATGTTTAAGGCTACGCTTACGATCCCGATTGTATGTACATAAATGGCTCAGGACGGGACTATTACGAGTTCTACATTCAGCTGAATCGGTGCGGAACGCTTGGAAAGAATGCCCAGCACGATGACGCCCGCAGAAATCCAACGGTTCGTAATTGCACTAGAAAAAACGCTTTAAACACGATTAACAAGTTGCATTCGTAAATTCAACACAAAAACGTACTTGAACAAATGATGGCATTTTTTCAGAAGAATTTCATGTGGAACACAATCACAGTGCAATACAATCCGTTGATCGAAGAAGAGTTTGATGAACACTTCAAAGTCACATGCGAGTACGGCTACGATTTTTGGAAAACAGTAACATTCCCTTTTTTGGATGTTGAGTAAGTTTGGCTGTAATTTCTTTGTCTGCAATTGCGTAACTTGGAATACGAAAAACCGCGACTGAAACTATTGCACCGTGCGTCAACTAAAAAAACTGATTCAATTACAGAGTAGCGACTGGAAATCCTGTAGTGTTCACACTTAGCCCGCCAGAATGCTACATGGAAATCCGCAATGGTTACGGAATCGGCGGCACCAGGGTAACGGGCCCCGTTCGGGTCGGAGATCCACTTACCTTGATCATTTATATGAGGAGCAAGTACGGTGGGTGACAAAAAATTATGAGTAAAAAACATTTAATTCAAAAATTGGAACATTTTCAACAGACGGATTTGACATCGTTGTCAACGACTGTTACGCTCACAATGGAGCCAATAAAAAAATTCAGTTGATTGATGATTACGGGTAAATTGACTTATTTATTTCGTGTGGGTTGAATTAAATTAAAGGCAATTTTCATTTTGTATTGTTTTAGGTGCCCAGTGGATGACAAACTGATATCAAGATTCCGCGGAACTTGGTCTGAGACAGGCGTTTTCGAGACGCAAGTCTATGCGTATATGAAAACATTTAGGTTCACTGGCTCCCCGGCATTGTACATTGAGTGTGACGTGCGAATGTGCCATGGAAGATGTCCAGTAAATATTTAACAACCTTTGACCTAAATTTCAATATTAAAACGATTTTAAATGTCAATACAGAGTCAACCGTGTCATTGGAGAAATCTTAAAGCCGTGACGAAGCGAGAAATATCTAATCACACATTAGAAGGGTCTAGTGAAAAAAAGGAATCACCGGCCTTGTCGGATAACATCAATTTGTTCCAGTCTCTACGAGTTTTACAGGAGGACGAAGTTGATGAAAGTGAAATTAAAGAAACTAAAAGTAATGATTACTTATTACTATTAACAAATATTCTAAACTTATTTGACGATTTTTTCCCAAATTCACCCATAGAGCAAAAGGATAATAACGAAACGTGTATGAAGACAACTCTTATGTCGGGAATTTTGGCCAGCGGTGGTCTAGTGGTGAGCATTCTACTCGGCACCCTCCTGATAACGTGCACCAAGCTGAGACACCGCAAAAAGGACTCTTCTTTCTACGACGCCTACGTCAACCACAAAGGACAAATTGATTAAACAAATTTAATTTTAAGTACATTTATTTTATTGACTGATGCAATTATACCGAAAGAATTTTGTTATACATAAATTTTATTAAGCCACCATGTAAATACTAGGATATAGTTTCAATTAAAAAATGTGTGCATTTCTCGCTTACTTTATGCTAAGCAAATGCGATGAATTGAAGAAAATATTAATAAGTTTAATATAATTATTAATTACATAAGTTAGTTTATTTTTGGGTTTTCAATTCACGGTGGCAGTAAATGATTAGAGTAGTTATAGAATCTAAATAAAACACTTTGGGTATTTGGTGTCGGACAATCAAAATTGTATTGTATGTATATAAATGAATCAGAAATATTATATATTATTATGTCAATAAATTTAATAAACAGATTATTTTTTGAGTCTACCACAAGAATTTGTCTCCATTGTTGAAGGGCGCTATTATGGAAATTCGATTGGTTTCAAGTGGCGCAATAAACTTTGTTTTATTAAAGTTTAAGTCGCGACTTATCTTTTGCTGCGATCGATAGGTTAAAATTTTGTTAAACAGTTTGAAAGTAAAGAAATATACCAATTCGACTAGGCTAATTACAGATCCCCCAAGGCAAAGTCCAAATATTCCACCAAATGATGCTTAAAAGAAACTGAACTCTTTAAAGGAAAAGCATAAAAACTGGGCCAACTTACCAAAAAGTCCATCCCATGTCATGTACATATCCCGTCGGTATTTGATGCAAGTCAAGTCCTTAAAGCTAACTCGAAATGTTGACATTTGCGGCGGTACTATAAAACCACTGAAGGAATATTTAAATTAATCGTTAGTTAAATGATTTTTCATTAATTTTTTTTACTATCTTTGAGATGGCAATGTCTCGTTCGTCATTCTATCTGCCACTATCGCAAGCGATTCATACCGCTAAACGTGGAAAATAAAGTTAATACACAACAATCGTAATCTTATATTTGTTTGTTAATTACCAGATCAGTACAACTTGGTAAACAGTCGCAGTCCATTCCCATTCGGCTCTCATTGTCCGCTCTTAATTCCTCAGATGGTTCAAGACTCGCAAAAATATCTAAAAACAAAGGAATCGTAAAAAAATTATAAAGTTCTCGGCACGCAACGAGCGAATAATGTTGCAGAATGATCCTTACGCCGATTGTTTCGCAAACACTCAATATCGCGAAAGTTGCATTGCCGATATTTGTTGCGGTACACTGCCATATCTAAATCAAAAATTTAAGGATTTAATGTAATTAGCACTTTGTTAACTATCCATTTTTTCGTATATTACTAGACTCGGGATACAAAAACGGTAGACATTCACAAACTGCGATGATCGTATCGACAGCACACTCGCTAATGCAGGATTGAAAACTATAAGAATTTGTTGTACGAAGTTTCATCTGAATGAGGCAGAATTTAGACAAGATAATTTTAATTGACCACAAGTTAACACAGAATCACTAACTTCATCTTTAAACCAACACTGGCGTTGTGAGACATCCAAATTACGTATTTGAGTCTCGCTGACCACAACAGATGGAATCACGGATATAGTGACATCTTTGCCTGGCTGGACAATGCTCGCTGCCACTGATGCTTCGGGAAAATCCCATGAGTCATGTATTAACACCTCGGCTCCGAAAAAGGGTTTCACAGTTGACAAATAGTGTTCAGTTTCGACGTCTATAATTATGGAAAGTCCAACGTATTCACCAGCACCAGCCACTCTGTAAATGGGATTGCTTCGCTGTTCAGCTGTTGCTTCATCCATTTCTCTGTCGTTGGAAACCAAGTTTAGAAGTGAATTAGTTTTAGAAGTAAGTGAGTATTACTCACAACTCCAATGAAAATTTTAAAGCCTTGTAGTTAAAGGAGCAGCAGTATCCCTCTGAACTTTTGGCCATCCTAAAGAGCGTTTCGCAGGATACCACTTTACCCAGCCAGAGACATTTCTTTAATAAACTCTCGCACGGCTGTGCTAGTTCATACATTAATGTCTCTGTAGTGTATCCCATCGATTCTAGAATCTCAAAGACACCTTTGTAATGATCATCCACATACTCCGGCTTTATCAACCGACCCAAAGCACCGAAAAAGCCTTTAATGCGCCCTTTGCTCATTCCTCGACTTATCCTTTTAAATTTAAAAACGTTAATTTTAAATTTGTAGGCGTGTTAAAAAAAAAAAACCCAAGTTACTCACAATTTATCCGTTAAATTTTGCGCACTTGGAGCATACACTTTATTGATATTGCAGACGGTTACTGCTGGAAATGGCACATTCCAAATTGGATAGTTTGTCGTCTCGACTGTTGTGATGGTTGGTGTCTTTTGAAATCGTATCCAAATTAAGTGCATCAGTACCACTGCAAATGCAACTCCAATGAGGCAGGCACTTGTCCATATGATGATGCTACCGAGCCTTTGAATCCGTTTCGCCCTAAACGTATTTGTTTATAAATGAATAATATTTTTAGAGGGTCCAGTGGCACGTACTTAGTATGCGCCTTCTTCAAATCCTGGAACCCACTCAAAATGTAGTGAACACCGTGCAAAGTGGTGTCTGTGCAAAAGGCCACGAGCGTGTCCATGAATGCACGCACAACATAATTTTGCGATTTGGCACTCGCCCATTTTTCGAAATGCTTCCACCTTTCTTTTCGCACTAAAATGCTGGCAGCCTGTCTTCTACCTTTCATGTCCTTTTCAAAAGACGTTGTAACCATTCTCTTTACAACCAAAACGTTCCGCACTTGTTAACCGGCTGGCGTGGACTAGTTAATTGAATTGATTTCAGTGCACTGCCATAACTAATATAAGTTAACACATTACCACCTTTAAAGTTCAAACTTAATTAGTGATATGTGAGTTGAGACTAATTTTTCTTTCGATCACTTTCATTTATGTTGGTGTAGTTAATAATTAATCAGATTGTCTGGGGTGGAGGAAAATATGGCGTTCTTAATGGCCATGTGAGAATATGTCATGCTAAGGGGAATCCCAAGAGATTGATTTAAATTCAACTTAATTAATATTGCTACATTTTAATTATCTAAGTAAATATTATGATTTCTGCTACAAGTAAAAGCAATCTATATGCATATTTATATAGATTTCTTATTAATTGAATATTTCTTTACAAGTTAATTCGCCGGTATTAAAATTTGATGTTTTAGATGGTGATTAAAATTCTATCTGCACTCTAGAGAGTCTAGACTAATAAACACTAGATTTCTAAAAATAATAAGCAAATAAACGGGTCATCAAGTAATTATCTATATCTGATCTGATAATTCATTAGTTTGTGTAATGAATTTTTTTGATAGAAGTACATAATCTATAAGTTTTAACTATTCAATACGTGATTTATTAATAAGAATAGAAGACTTGTTAGTTTTAAACTGCGGTTAAACAATGTTTTCGAATAGATTTAGATCACTGAACTGAATAAAACAAATCGTAGTTAATGCAATATTAAGAAATGTAAAAAAGTGTTTAACTTTAATGTAAACTATGGAAATTAAAATAAATTATTAGGTGTTAATCCTTAAAAATTTATTATATTCGATTTCATGTTTTTAAAGGTTTGTTATAGTTTTTAAAGTTCGGTTTATATAAACATTTCATTTATATTTCCTTTTAATTATGTAATTCACTCAAAATCTAATCCAAAATATATAAATTTATAGCAACTGTAAACTTTGTAATATTTGTGGCATATGACTAAATTAAAATATTGCGCCTTAATATTACAGTTCTAAATTATTAGTACAATTGTCAAAACTGTCAAACACTGTGTAAACTCGGCAACAGTGTCAGGCGATTTGGCGCTCTTTAAATTTGACGACTGCGACGACACAAACACCCATCAATCGTCAGGAACGTCAGCCAGAGAAAAAGCTACTGTGCTCGTCGTATCTACTAATTTTCGTCGTTTCTGTTATTCTGTAGATATTACAATAATCGTTTTCCCGCAGTAATTAATCCTAAATATATAAGTGTTTAAACGATAAAACGGTGCAAGCGATTATTATGTTGTAAAAGTGATGACGGTTGAGACTTTATCCGTAAAACTGCGACCAGTATTTGAGCGGTGAGAAGGGTCGCGTGTGTGTGTGGATCGAGGTGACAAATTTTTATTTTGGCGTTCCGACAAATTGCAACATTTGCAGTACCACAATACTCAATATCCAAGATCTTCCCAAACAACATTGACGCCAAAATCGTTTCTTCTTCCTTCCATCAACTTGAGGGCTGAAGGAAAAAAACGCGGGTAAGTAATTTCAGTATACCTTTAAGCAAGATTTTAAGACAATGCTTATAAAATAGCGCCATATTTAATTTTCATTTATTCATATTTCGTCCAGCTACAAGCCTAACAAACATCTAAAATACAAAAGAAACTACAATAGTTTAGAATTCAAACAGTTAATTTTTGTTCAAAACAACTGTAGCCCATAAAAAAAAATTGCTTTTTGTGCAAAAACAAAGAGAGTTTAAACACAGCCAATACCAAATTAGCCGTTGCATTACGGTTCGAAAATATTGTTCAATTCTAATAACAATTCTTTATTGTTGCCTTTGCACAGACCTCGCCAACACAATAGGAATCGCTGCCATAAAGGGTCAAGGGACGCTAGCGATATTAAGCAACATGAAATTCCGTGGAAGTAACCCGTCAACACTCTTCTGTGAGCAGGTCAGCACAGTGACATCATTGTTTCAGCAATGGAACGAATGCGAACGCACAGTGGTGATGTATGCACTGCTGAAGCGGCTACCATTCGCCAATCTGAAATTCTTGCAAGTCTCCATCGAATGCAATCTACAACTGAACTACAGCACCCAGACAAAGCTCCAGATACTGGAAGCTAATTCAAATAACACGGCATTCCTGCAGAAACTAGTCGAAACCTACAAAAATATCCAATGTGACAATGACCAACAGGTCAAAGATGCGATGCTCATCCACAACAATAACAATAACGGAAGTGTGAATGGCCTTAACAGGCCACTTTCTTCATCAATTAAGTCTTCTTGCAATGGCGACAATTTGGAAGTTAGCATTAGCGGTACTAAATATGACAAAAAGGAAGATATCCTTAAAGATTTTTTAACGTGTTTGCCTCTGTTGAGACCCGGCAACGACGAAGCCAAAGCAATTTACCTATCATTAATACCAATCGCAGTGGACGACACAATTCGACAGCTGGTCAATACCGAGCAAGTTCAGCACATTTTCTCCTACCTTCTAATCCATCCTGCTATTACCAATGAAGACAGACGGTAATTTCATACGTTTACATTAGATTTTTTGAATAAATTATTAAAATGTTTGTTATTCATTGGCAGTTCCCTGAGCCAGTGGCTTCGACGTCTTGAGGATCATATCCAGTCAACATACTCGAATAACAATAATTCAAGTTATTTCATGCCATATAGTCGTGGCAGTTCGTTCAGCGGATGCTCTTCCAGTAACAGTACAAGCAGCTCGTCAACTAGCGGCTGTGATGCTTCATCATTATCTAATGTCTCAAGTAATTCCACTGGGATGTGGCATGCAAATATACCACTGCCACCGCCTCCGACAACCCAAACGCAGCCGCATACAAATGCCAATGATTGGGATTATCGAAAGATTCAGACGCCTAAAGAACCGGAATTCATTAGTGTCGACAACGTTGATTTTAGCAAAGCGGTCGGTAAAGGCATAGACTTTAAGTCACCATCTGCACTTGACACAAGCACTGATGACCATCATGTATCATTCTCTAAAAATGGTACGGAAATTATCGACTTTGATGGCGAAGACTTTGACATTAGTAAATCGATGGGACATGTACCGTTCGATCCGAGCCTAAATGATTTTCTCCGTGTTCCTGGCGCTTTTGATATTAGCGAAATGAGCATTAAAACAAGACGCTCAAACAGCCTGACGACAACTGTTGGCCAGAGTCAAACTCAAAATCAGTGTTCGTCCTCGTCTACGGAGAATTTAGCCAACATCTCCCACAAGCCACGCAGCTACTCACTTTCAATTGAGAGTCCTCGTAGCATGATGACTAGCAGTGGCTCCGAGACGCGTCTCGATGACATAAAAATGAATTACACTAAATTCACACCGCACAGTATCGGCATGTCGAACATTGGACAGTGGCTAAAGAGTTTGCGCCTTCACAAATACGTTTGGATTTTCTCCAATTTAGGTTATGAGAAAATGTTGGAAATCACTGAAGAACACCTGCAGAACTTGGGAGTTACTAAAGGAGCTCGCCACAAGCTGTTTTTGTGCATACAAAAGTTAAGAGAACGTTGGAGCATTTTGCAACAGCTTGAACTAGACTTGTCATCTGGCCAAACAACAGTTGCCAAGGCTGTGGATGAGCTGTATAACATTGTGTTGACGCCCATGAAACCTGTTGATAATTGTGCTGAGAATGATGTTGCTGGACAGTTGTTGAGGGTGATTGAAATAGGTAAGTCTTAAATAAACTTATTCTAGATGTGTTTCTAAAAACTATTCTTCTCCTTAAGTTTGCGTTATGGCAACCAACAAAGCACCACCTAGCCAAGAAGAGGAAACCGTGAACGCGTTACTGTGGGTTCTGGAGCGGGCTCTTCACAGTGACACATTTGTAGCGCAAACAAACCAGCTTAAAGAGTACAAATTCAAAATAAGCAAGCTTAAGATGCATTTTCCGCCAAAGGCCCACTACAGTAAGGTCCTGACGACTGGCGGTGGCATCAATAAGCAAAGGTAAACGAGTCGACGCCGTTGCTTTGTCCAGGTTTTTATAAATACTTCAATTTACTTTTAGGTGGACCGCGGGTCAAAAACAACACAAGCCTTCTCCGGCTGGTAGCTGCGACAAGAACGGACACGCGCCGCACAGAAAGAACTCTAACACAATGACCAATTTCTCAGTGCAATCGTTCCAAACGCAATATCAGCAGCAGCAGCAGCAACAGCAGGAACAACACCATTCGAACCTGATGAATAACAGCAAGCAAGCGTATTACTTATCGCAAAGCCCCAGCGGATACAACAAAAGCTCATCGTATCCGACTTTTGTGAACAACAACAACAACAATAACAACCTTTCTAAGAGTACTTCGTCAAGTCAAGCGTCTCCAATGATCTCACAGACACATAATGGCTATCATCGTCATTCACTGCACAATTTAATTACTGTGTCCCAGCCGATGGCGATGCCATTGCGCAGTGCGACCGCAAACAGTGGAAGTCACGCAAAAATCGCTTCACTCAGCAACAGTTTTACACAGCCGCCGCCGACACTTGGTCAGTGCCACTCGGTCAGTGCGTCCAGGGATGACCGCGTCAAGCCCAGCGTTGGTGACATCAACTCGAGTTTAGAATTTCTGTGCATGCAAATGACAGAGCAGGCCATCAACTAGTAGCTTACCCAGTTATCAATCATGTTAGAGGCGATGAGCGTCCATGTTTTTTTTTTGTATTTATTTTATACTTTCTATTCGTATGCTGTGAAGTATGTTTATTATTTTTACCTGGTAGGAATTGGCTATAAGGCACAATTTCACAATTTGACGATGTGCGTGAACTTTAGTTAATTATGTTCAACGTATCAAACTAAATTGTATGTAAATTAATTGTTCAATGTTGATTGTTTTATTTTTTTTTATTGTTTAACACTATTGATTTAACGTTATTGTTTATATTGTGAGACATTTGGTTATAAATGATGAAAGCTTTAAAGTTTTTACGATCATGTAGTTAATTAGTAAATGTTCAATACTTGATCTTACTGAAGAATTGTACTCTTAAAAAATAGCTTTGTTTATATTTTATGGATATATGTATTTACATAAGTGTTACATGTTGTTGCACTGGCTAATAGTTACAACTTACAATTTTCGTTCACCCCTCGATTCAAAGTGTGTTTCACTACAAATTGAATTCATACTTTCGCATGGATGCATGTTATGTCTTCAAATCGAAATTGTATAGAAATACATAGCAGTTTAATGTAACGTAATGTAATTAATTGGATAAGAGAACTATGGAACTAGCATGCAAATGATGTTACATTCAAATGAGACTGATACAAATACATATATCAATAAGGAGTATTTAATAGTCGTTAAAGGGTTATCTGACGTTTTGCATCTTGCAACTTAAATACACACGTACACTAAATTAAAAACATATATTGTGAAACATGTAATAAAGAATTCATTAAAATTTAAATTTCTTTTTATATCGTTTTACTTCTAAGAAATTATCGTCTTTTTAATTTTCTTTAATAATGCTGAGTTTTTAAAATAAAGAAACAAATCTCTTCAGAGTTTAGGATGAACTTTCTTAAGATTTAATTTAAAAGGAAAAAGTGTTTTCATAAACGCATAAGCAACATTCATGCAATGAGGATAGATCTACAGGACACTAAAGTTGGCCATACATATTATAGTTCAAACTTTAGATTCTTTAGATTTTCAGGACTTGCAACTTAGACGAGTAAAAGATCTCCTAATTTATTTCTGTAAATTTTACAATAAGGTATAAACGTTAAAATATAAAAACATTAGCGGTTATCATTTAATAATGTGAATATTTGAACCTATTCAATATAAGAATCTGTGGAATTATACCTTAAATGACAACTTAAGAAAAACATACGATATTGGGGATTTCTCAGTTAATCTTTCCAACAATTGCAGAAGCAGCTAAGAAGTTTTATCTAAATGAAAGGTAACATTGGCATGTATACAAATCTCAATTAGTGAAATAAAATGAATTCTTCTCAATTGTTTCAAATAATTTTTATAATTTTAAAGCTCCTCATATTTTGTAACAGGCTCTTACCAATTCTGTTTCATGTCATTTAAAAACAAAAAAACGATCAACAAATATTGATATTGATCTTTTATTGATGTGATCAATATACTACTGCACGAAACGGCCGTTCCTTTTTTTTCTAATTAGCAATGTGGCGTTCTACAGCAAAGTTCCAAGCAAAAACAGCAATTCTTTAATTGCAATATTCTTTGATTTTATTAAAAAAAGTACAACTTTTCATGTGATATTAGAACAAACATATTTTTATGTTTATTATTAAACAACCCAACTATTTTTTCCTTAAGGTAAACGAAATGTTCTATGGCTGTACAGTGTACAAGGAACAGTCCAATAAAATGATTGAGGGCACAATCAATTCGATGCCAGGGAGTAGCAATTACGTGTTTTTGATCATCTTTTGATATCGTGGCCACATAAAAGTGAAATAAAAACGTTTCATTTCTAAACAATTAGGGTTCCTCTCGCCGCATTATTCAAACGCACAAATTGTAGGCTTCTCGCGCAAGGTGTTATTTGCACATCAAATATTACAGAGGCCCCAATCGCCTGCCTCCGACCAATTTCAGCCCAGCGGAAGAATAAATAATAGCGCATTTAACTCGCCAACTTCTAATGAACTACATGGTCCGGTTACAGTGAGGCTGCAATGTTTACTCTTGGAAATAAACGCAGGCGTTAAAGTGTTCTCATACTTTAAGTTACTCACCCTTTTTCATCACATCAAGACGGCACTTCGCTTATTTATGAAGTAATTGCTTTACACGATTTTTGTATGCATAAAATTTGGCAAATTGGCGAGTTCATCGTGTTAGCTTTGCCACATCGTGGCTGAAGATAATTGGAATCACATTATCTGCTTCACCATCAGATTTCATCTGTTCTTGTGTTCCTGTTTTCTGTTGTCGTTCTTCGTACCTGTATGCAGATTGGAGAAGCTGCTCTCTGATCGTGCCTCCATAATTCGGCTACCAATTTTAAACAAACACCACACCGACTCGCTTTTTTTTCTTCCTCTTTTGCTTATGCTACAATATGTGTATTGTGTACACATTTATAAAAAGCAATTTAGTGGCTCATTGTACAAAACTGAAAAGTGTCAAAATTATAATCGTCCTCTTCATACAATTTACATTTGGTGGATGCTGTGAAAATTAGCGCCTTTAATAAAGCGCTGTCGGTGACTACCGTGTCGTTAAAGGGAACATTAAAATAATCGCCTGTTGACGGGAACGTGTCAGTAAGCTTTCTCTGCACACGCGCAAAAGATTTAACCACTTTCATGCTTGGACGTCTTGACTACCCAGTCTTTGGATTTTAATAATTAAACCGCAAAATTTATGTATAAAAATACGTTATAAACTAACATTAAATGAGACAACATAAATTCTTTATACATTAAAAGGTAGTGTGCCTGTTGAGTTGTAATCAGTCGCTCAACATCTAACCGAATATTTATAAAAAAGAATCAGCTAGTTCGGTGGCCCCAGCTTTGTCGTTGGCAAATATATGGGAAAATTGCCAAAACTGGACTACTTTTTATGATATCAAAGTATTAAGCATACAAAGTATTGGAGCAAAAAACAAATATTTGTTACTTATCAGAAATACTTGCAGTTAAACGATCCCGGCCACATACGAGTAACTGAAAATGTTTTTTTTTAAAGAAATGTCTTAGGGTCCTAAAGTAACGGCACTACTTCTAGTTCTGAAT
>JANSTS010006743.1:13347-25763 GCA_026546915.1 Sylvicola fuscatus
TACCTGTGACTTTGGATTAATCATCAATTCATCTGTATAGAACGTAGAACCGGCGATGAATTATGATTTCGTAGAGTTATAAACAATTTATGGAGAAATGAATCTAAAACTTTCAACTGAATCAAACTACGATCATTTCCGGTTAAAGTGTTTGCTAAAACTTAAAACTATGCCACATAAAATCCGTGCAATAAAAACTCTACGAAAGAACGTTTTCTGCTGGCAAATGTGTAATTGAAATTAAATTCACATAATTTACGCTGCAATGACAAGCATAAAAATAATATAGTGATTGGTTCCTTGAGTCGTACAAATCAATTTAGTTTAATATGTTAAGTTTAAATAATTACTAACGATGGCATACAAATAAAAAAAACATGTGAAAATATCTAAAGAAATTGACTCTCGTTAGGCATTTTGTTTCGTTTTGATTCTGGCAAAAGTCGTGGAAAATCCAATTTCTCTATTTTGTTCATACTTTGCTGTTAATTGTTTTGTTTAATATAAAATTTAAAAAAAGAAACGAAAATTCACCTGCAACTCTGAAGTCTTTTTTCGTTTTGAAAAAAAATATGTATTGCACAAAAACATTATCTAGATTAAAAGTAATATTGTGTTTATGTGAACAAAGTGAATTTGAAAACCATAAATGGATAACACTAAGATAACAGAATTGGTAAGTTACGTGTAAAATAATTTGTTACCGAAAATAATTTAAGACGCCAAAGAAATCAACATTATATATCCAATATAACTCATAAGCCAGCTTTCATATCACCAACTTGCTAGAAATGAATGAAAGGAGAAGAGCCATCACATATTATGTGAGTTAACGTCGTAATTGCAAGGAGCGAGTTGCGGCGAACTTATGCAGTCAATTGTGAAAAGAGAACATTAGCATAATTCCAAGCTGCAAGATGAAGTCAGTGCGCATGCCCAACCCTTATTCTTCTCTTACATTACATCCTATTTTCGCACAATTCTCCTAAATCCACCCCTTTGGTGTTGTGCTTGGAAAAGAACCCCCCTCCCCTACTCTATCAAAGCAACTTGCTTTGTAAATTACTATGTAAACTCACACATCACATATGTACATAAATAGCTTAACTCCTACATTCACCACCCTTATTAATATAATTATTAGTTTTATCTATGCACCAGTTCCGTGTCTCCCCCTTCAGCCTGAATGCTTTAAAGCTTTCTCTGCTTATACACTCGGCGTGTCTCCTTATTCTTTCTCGCTTTCTTCATGTTCGCATATCCTCCATCTGCGTATACAACGTATGCATGTTGTGTGTGTACTCGCGTATAAGTATCAAAGCGTTAGGTACACTAAAGAGCAGCGATAATTTCTCCGCATTTCTCGTGCACAGTTTAGATCCTTAAGGCCCTCCAATCTCCTGTCGTGGTCTTCGCTCTTTTTGTTTTGCTTCCACCTTGGTTCGCAACGAATGCAAGGTTCTTGTCTGAAAGGAAGTCTCCTTTTTGTTGGTGGTATGCTGTGGCAGTTTGAAAAGCGCGCTTCTTGTCGACAAATGGACCGATGAGCACAGCGCTAGTTTCATCGGACTGTATGAGTTTTTCGTGTCTGTTTTTTAAATTCATATACGCACTATTGTACTGTCGGATATTTAAGTGGCAGAAATTTAAGTGAACATTTGAAGTGAGCAATATTTAAGTGAAAATAGTGAGATCGAAAATTTGTCGTGAAGTGATATTGCCTGTACATAATCATCATCGTGTTTCGTCATAGTTTTATGTAAAAATCTACAAAGTGTAATTTTCTTGATAAAATTTAAACAAACAAAAAAAAATAACAACTCGAAAAATATAAAATATAAAATTTTAGTTTTGTGAGTCATTACAAAAAACTGATTAAAATTCAACTTCTTTTAATTTCAATAACTTCGTGAAATTCCTTTTTTATTAATTTGTTTGAAACATTGAACTGCAGACAAATATTCTCGTCCTTTATCAGACATGTTTTAAATTTCATTGAAATATTTTCCCCTGTCTGATCGTCTTTACAATTTTATCTCTCAATGCATAATTTTTAAATTCCCAACCACCCCTTTGACTGTAAAACGCCGGACATTAAACAAGTTAACATTTTTTACTTCGTCCTTGTTACATTGACCATCAGCAGTCTGCACAACACGTCCAACTACTCTCGTCTCTGTCGCACATTCTCTAGTCACTGCCTTTGATTGTAAGATTTTATTACCATTTATCACTTTTCTTAGAGCTTTACATTTGAGAAGGCGCAGTACGCTGTGTCGCGCTATATTCGTAACTAGGATGTGTGTGTGTGAGTGCGTATGTAGAATAAGGGTGTGCGCGCGCGCACAGCTTTCTCCATTTACCCTCTTCGTGTGCGATTATCCTTCGTAGACGTTGTATACGGTCGTCGTCGGCATCACCGCGTCGCTTACTGGACTAAAGCTTGCTCAGCAAGTGTAAGGAGCAAGGCGTCAAGAAATCCCTCCTATGCACTTGTGTTTTCTCGTATAATCGTCCATGCCATAATATGTAATCGTTCTTTAGGAGGTGGTTGGTGTTTCTCCTTCGTCTTTATTATCGGGCTACGTTCGGTTTTCTTAGTTGCAAACGTTCTTTACATCTTACTCTTAAACCATAGACTGAGAGCGATGCTTACGCGAAAAGGTTAACTTGCTGCATTAGTATTGGCTCGACCGGCACCAAAGTATATTCGGCACTGATCCGTCGGAGGATGTGTTCTTGTCCAAAGATACACGCATGGATTCGCACGCACTGCAGATACATGATACATACTTAGTGCGTTCTGTAAAAATAATTTAGCAAAAATATTTTATCAGTGGTTTTTCAATGTTTTCACTTAATTTTCAATTTTTTTTCGCAAATGTTTAAAAATGTGTAATTGTTAAGTTAAAAAAATAAGTAATGAATTTTAGAATTTTAGACTTTACGATATTGGAATTGGTGCGCGAAAATAAATAATAGCAGTAGTGAATAGTGAATAACATTTAAACATGGAATACTAAGAAGAAAAAAACTATTCTCAGGATATCAATAGAACATGATTGTTGCATTATAAATTTCTCAATGGGCATATTGTGGCGCTCTACTGCAAGTGAAAGTGCAAGTGAAAGTGAATCTTAACGTGCAATCAAAATGTCATGGAAGTACTTTGTTAAAATAAAAACATTTTTTCAATAATTTAAATAATTTTGTGATAAAAATTACACAGTGACGTTATTTATAAATTAGAATAGAGTTAACCAGTGTAGGGTTGTTGTGTTTTCTGTTAATAAATTAGTTTACCGACTTGTACATACATACATTTTATTTGTAAGTGAGTTTCTAACCGAATTATAATTAAAACAGCTAAAATATGAAATCGTTAAATAAAATTTAAAAAAAAACAACATGAATTCGTTCAATCTAAATGCGAGGTTTTAAAACGCCTAAAAGTATGCAATTGTGTTGTGACCCTAGTAATTTCTCAGCCGCACATCTTCTACTAGTGCAACGGTTAAATGCATTGTGCACTATTACAAATGTTTTATTGTTTCACAAAACTGTTTCTTCACAAAATATCACCGTTTGAAATTCCTTTGTTTCTTAAAAACTATAAGTAGTAATTAAGCTACTCATTAGTTCCACATTTAGTTATATTATTTAACTAAAAGATAATGTTGTGCAGTGCAACTCTGCTTTGGATAAGATACTCCCATTTGAGAATTCGTGAAGCGCGGCTTTATATCTTGGGGGCGACACAGAGTAATATCTCGAGCAGCCGCCAAGTGGTTTTCTGTTCACTTATGATTGTACAGAATACAAATACTATTTTATCAACAAAGAACAAAGAGACAGATTTTTACATTCAAGAAATGACGCCTACAGCGTTATCAGCAAATGAAGTAGAGTGATACATGTGTTTAATATTACAATCTGAATTCTCGATTTGTCTGAACTTGCTTAATCTTAAATCTCACAATTTAATGTGGCCAAATGCAAAATTCATAATTATTAATTTAGTTTTTTTTCTATTGACTTTCAGGCGAGGCATTCGACAACATCAAAAACCAGCGATAAAAAATACAAAACAAAATCATGTAAGTTTTGTTTTTCATAAATTTTTCTTTTGTTTTGTTCAAGTACATTTTCTTCAAGTAAATACAATTATTCATCATGCTAATTTCATGATAAAATAAACAATTATCTGCAACGGAAATTATTTAGGTTTTGCAGTTATGTATTTAGTTTAATCGCAATGTGCCCCAATTCGCACACAGTCTTGGCTCTTAAAGAAACTCTAATATCTGCTCTATTACTCAGTTTCCTATTTTGATATTACAACGGCTTGATTCGTGATAACAAAAAATTACATTTTTTTTTTTGCTTCAATGACATAATGTCCATGCAAATATAATGAGACACATTTACTTTGAAATTTTCTTATCAATTCGGAAAATTATTTAACAAATTAAATTTCTAGGTAATGAGTTAAAAAAAAATTAATACGAAACAATTCGCTTGAAAATTTCCGACGGGGTCAACCGCTATTATCTTACCCAATTCTTACCAGATACTTCAGTATTGTGATAAGAAACCGCAAAATATTTTGACGAATTTAACAACATATGTATTAATATATCTTATTAATAATGTTTATGTGCATTAATATAAAAGTGTGGGTGTGTTGAAAGGTGAACTCGCATAAGAATTGGTTAATAAAAATCGCGGCACAAAAAACGGAACGCGATCAACGCTACTTGTCTCACGAACCATGAAACAGCGGAAGTCTTTTTTCCAATTCTTGCTCACATATTTGTTTCGCGAGTCAAACGCGCTGAACAATATAACAAAATATGAAAAGAATCAAACTAGAACACTTCCTCCATTTCCGGTCAATCACTCTCGCATGTACCGGTGTTGCGCACAATTTCGTATTATGTGCACACTGATTGTAGATTTCGGATTTCCCAACAGAAATTACATTCTACGTTTTTAAGTTCGCCGTACATACATGTATTTATTCGTCGTGCCGTGTTGTCACTTGTCCACGGAGCGCAGCTTTGTCGCACGCGTATTCGTCGCCGCGAACACTTATTGTTTAACACATGATTGTAGCTTGTACAAGCTATGTAATTCACCCATTATGTACTGATCGTCGTCGCAAAGTAATTTCTTTCCGGATCTGAGCGGCAGATATGCAGAATGAAGTCAATGATGATGACGTGATCTTTGAACAGTAGTTCCGGTCAGATTTAGTTTTTACACCGCGTATATTCACTCATTAGTTGGTACATGCGTTGTTATAAGCGTGCACGAGTATAGTCAACCGTATCTTCAAAGCATCACCACCTTTGAGATTGTTCCGCAATGAATTTGTAAATATTCAGCTAAAGCCGCCATAATTAGCATCGCGACGACTTTGCGGAGTGGGAGGAAGGCGATGCAGATCTGCACAGAACCAATGAGATGTTTTCGAGTTTTATTTTTAATTAAGAACATGTACTCAAAGAAATTAAACGAAGCAAACCTTTGAAATTCTGTAGGAGGCTGTGCAAAAAGAGCAGAATCACATAAGAATAGGCGCATACAAAGCGTATGCTGGCTTTCTTTATTTCGCCACACTCATGTATGTATTTTTTTTTTGCTCCCCAGTTTCAATTAAGTAGCCATTGGCTATGTGGAGCAATCATCTCACATAGAGCCACTAAATATAAATATATACAATGTGCCCACCTATACTGTACTAAGCGATGCAAATCAACCGTGTCAAATTTCTGTACAGCACTGTCGTGATATGTTCTTCTTTGAGAGCTGCAAAACTCAAAACTGCCCCCATGCTGCGTCTTCCTCTGCAGCGGGTGAGCATATACCCACTGATTTAACCCACTCGCCTATACACTCTGCACAGCATAATCCACAATGCTCGTCGCACTGTTCGCATTTTCTTCCTATGCCTGTTCATTTCTTTTTTTAATGATTTCTATCCGCTTCGTTTTGGCATGGTATCCCCCATCAATGTTATTCCCCAATGCCTTTATATTCATACGAGAACAGAATTCGACCATATACGAGTACACACTGGCACAACCTGCATGCTCGCCATATACCATATACGCAGCTATTCAGTGTTTCAGTGTTCGCACACATAGGCCAGTCGTAGCGTACATATTTGCATAATTGTGCGTTTCAGCCAGTTTTTGTCTGTCTGAAATCTGAATATTTCATCATCGGGATTTTTCATCCGCAACCCTTTTGGACCACCACACGCAGTGAGGCTAGCGCCACCCCCAACCCACCCTTTTGCAATTCGCTTCCATTGTCGACCCCAAACCCCAGCCTGCACTCGCTTGTCCACGTATATCAACCAGGCTGCAGTAAATGACCAACGCAACGTGTGCATTTTTGCCTTTTGCTTTTCTTTTTGCTTTTTTTCTTTTGCTATATATGATTCGAGTGCACTGGGCAGATTCAAATCCAATCCATACGAGTTTTGCTTATACAATTTATAACTGTATGTCTGTGCATATATGTGCAGTTTTATTGGAAATTGTTCCCGAATTCTCCAAACACTGCCTGCACATTGGGAAATCAACTTTGCTTGCATCTGCAATCTGCATATTTGAGAGACGCAACGCTGTTTTTTAGAGAATCCTTTTTTATTTATTCAAATTATTACTAAATCAACTTTATACACAATCTTTTTATAAAAACTATATATTTTTCATCTGTTATAAAAAAAAGTAGTTCCGGAAGGATTTACTGTTGACCGGTCGTGGTCATCATTACTTTTCTCTTTTGGAATGGCACATGCCGCAGTTCTTTCAATCATCATAATGCGTGCTTCCATGCCTAATGGGCACCACCGGCTCATGTCGCTACCTCACGAGTCACGACATATCGTCACTCAATCTTGACGCTATTCAAAACAATATTGACACTCTATATGGTGATGTTCCGCGCCTTTGCGGCCTAAAGTGCACAAAACAAGTAAACAATTATGTATAGAATGCGCCAGGTAATGATGAACTGGAATTTTGACAATTATCCAGGTGTTTGCGATGGATTTTCGTCTATGGGGTTGCTTAAGGTTTACGGGTGCTTAAGAATGATGCCTAACATATTTCTTACACTTAATACTAAGGCAACAATCACTAATAAACGGGTTTGGTTGGCATATGCATATGGTCTCCGTTTGTGGCCTGAAATTGGGGTGATTGAACCAAATGTGTGATGTGTTTTCTCGATAAACGCAGATGTGGTGACGAGTCGTTCTAGGGTTTCGATTGGCATGCGTTTATTTTGTACGTAAAATCACATGTAGAAGTGGACGAGACATAGTCGTATAATGGGTAAATTGATATGGCCGCTGAACATCAATGTATGGATCTAAACAATGTCTCTAGGATGGGGGTGTAGATAAAGTCCATTCAGTTAAGAATTTATTAAGAGATATATGGTTGGACACTCAGTCTTAAGCAAATAACATGGAGAAAATGTGGTTTAGATTTATTTAAAGGACATATGAGACAATGTAAATGCCTGCAGGAGTGTAGAAGTCCACAAACGCTCATATAAGGAGATCAGTTAGGTTTTAAAATGTTCGTTACACCATAAATATTTAGTCATTAAGAAAAATGAATGGTTGATTTACCGTGCCACCCCTGTCAAGTAAAAAGTGTTTGCACCAGCAGCGTTCAACTATTCAAAACTATTATAGGCTTAAATCAAGCATGAAACAAAACTACAACCTTATCCACTCGCTACTCCAAAAACAATGTCTCGCAGTGATCCTTACACTCTTCTTTGCTTATAAAGGCAAGCAAGTTCTTTGCTGGAATTAATTGCCCCTTTGCATTCCGTAGCTGGATAGTTTCTATGAAGAATGTCCATTCAATTAAAATAGTTGATGGGCACAAAACCGTCATTTATTACTCACATCAATAATTTCTAACTATTTAAGTTTAAAATGTGCCCGACCAACGAACAAATGAAAAATGCAGTAAAACATTGTGAAATGAGAAAGATTTGCTAGCGTCCACAAAATTATTTTGACTTAAACTGTTTATAATAACAGCGACTCTATGGTGGAGAGAAAATAAAAATATAGCCACTCCAGACTTAACGTTTGCAGATGAAATAATATGCATGCGAAATATAAACGACGAGGAAAAAGACGCGGAATTGCATTCTTCGTCTATATTATGTGTATTTACGCGGTGCTTCTGCGGTTTTATTATTCGTGTGCTTTTTGGACCAAAAGAAGTGTATGCACATGTGCGATGGGGCACCAGCCCGTCGCAGGATACGAAGGGAGACAAACAAACAGAAAACGGCATATTATTTGAATTTTCAATATTTTAGTATTAATATTTTTGTTTTTGTTTTGGCGTTTCAAGTAAGAACTGTCTGCATCGCAAAGCGGGTGGTTATTTGTGATGCACTCGCCAAAAGCATAAATTAAAATGAAATGCACCGAAAGTTGTTAACATTATGCGAGAATAAACACGGCAAAGATTGATTAGGGCGTAGAGAAATGTAAAAAGGAGTGTGAGTGCCATGCAAGGGACATATCGACGGTTGCTTAACAATAATAATACTTTCTACCCTTAGTGATTTTACTATACGTAAATGGTGGACATTGATATAAGGGCAATAACTAGAATGATCATAAATTAAACAATAATATCCATTCGTGAGTCTCATAATTATATGCCATCTTCATTAATTTTTTGTGTTTAAAAAGTGTACAATTCCGAGAGAGAATAGATTATATATCTTAAAAATTCTTAAGTGTGCAGCTATTCATTGTCCCTTAGGAATGAAAAGACGGCTATCACCCTTTTGACATGCCGTTTACCAAGTTTCAACAACGCAACAAGTGTTAATCAGCATCTTCACAAAATCTTATCGTCTTTGCTTTCCTACAATTGAGACGATGAATTTCCTTTCAAACCATTTTCGTTGAATGCCTTGCAATGTGTACACTTTTCATATACAGGCTGCTATATATATATGAAATAGACGATCTCTCATGGTGATCTGAATACACCATAAGAAACGAAAACGTATAAATAACCCTCGCATCATGTGCTTGAAATTTTCTTTTTCCATCGTTCGCATTTCTTATCTTCATAAATTTGTCCTTAAAATGTGCATTTAGTCATTTTGTCTTATCATTCCACTTGAATTTATCATTCTGTCCTTAAGAAATGTATCATGGGATTTGGGAAGTGATAAATAAATGTTTTATTAATCGTAATAAAATAAGTTCTTCAGATTAAGTCATTGAAATATTTATATTGCCATTTGTCATCACTCAGCCCACAACTTAGTCACACTCAACCAATTAGAATGAAAGAATATGTGCACGAATATTAAAGCCAATGCGACTACGGCTTGATACTTTGAATGAATTCAAACGGAAATACATTTTACATTGTGCAAACTACCTGTTTGAAAATCTGATTTCCGGTGTTTAGAATACATATATTATTTGCATCGTCTTTTTTTTGGGTTGGTGGTTTTCTTTGCG
This sequence comes from Sylvicola fuscatus, assembly GCA_026546915.1. NCBI lineage: Eukaryota > Metazoa > Arthropoda > Insecta > Diptera > Anisopodidae > Sylvicola > Sylvicola fuscatus. The sequence continues at coordinate 22,880 of JANSTS010006743.1, forward strand.
GCTGAGTGACTTGGCCAAGTGGGCGGGACCGCTTCACAATCTGATCGTCCACACGCCGCGCCGCACTTTGTGCGCTCGCTTTAATACCTAATATGGGAAGTGAAAGACGCCAATTTAAATTTCCGCCGGAATTACTTGTTACTGTACGGTATAAAGACTTGATTGGTGCTGTTGGGTGGCGATTCGCGCCGTGACGCGCAGCTCTTTGGTCATTCCACATCTAAAAAGTTTGCATTATATATATTTTTTTTAAATTCATTTTTAAATCAACACATTGTTCTCGTCTATTTAAAATAATAATACCTCACGTAATTATTTATAATAGTAATGCATTATCGTACACGATATTCCAGTTTTAACCCAAAGTCTACACGTCATTTACATAACATTAAAGTGCATAGTTGCATACATGGACTATAAATAGGTTTTTGGTCAAATATTACCTATTACTCATTGTTAATCGATAAATGCAAACTACTGGTTTATTCATATGGATGTTTAGAGTCATGTGTCGGTCCATTTAAAGAGCGAGTGGGTGGTAACTGGCAATAGGTATTTCTGCCACATGCAATATGTATTGATACATCCATTGAAATATGAAATATTTCAACATTATTATTGTGACAAGTTCATAAATGCATATAGCACAACGAAAGTGAAAGTCGGCCACAAATATGTGGACTTATTTCGATTTAGCTATCATTTAATACATGTTTGTGTTATATAATTTTATGTAGGAAAATAATGTATAGTAATTACTATTATGTACAGACAACAAGTGGGAATTCAATTAATGTATATTCATTCACATGAATTAGATTCATTATCCAGCTTTTAAGGTAATTTGATCGTCCATTTATTTCATTAATATAAAGATGGTATACATTAACAAAAAAATTGTAGTTATCTTTGCGTATGCTACCTACAAGCAACATAAGGACAATTCTTGGCACGCGACCCTTGCCCTCGGATTCATAATCGTGCGTTCTTTGTTCGCGCTACGCGCAGCACATCCTATATTTCTTTTCATATATCAATCAGTCAACTTACACTCACATTTAAACCTGCACACACTATGGAAATATTAAGCAGTCGGCTTCAACAATTATTCAGCTGCCTCAGTTAGCTGAACCCTTCGCAAAATCAACCTTTTTCTTTCAAAATAAATTGGCCAAGCAACAATCTATATTCGCATATTCGTATTTGTGTGCGTATTTCTTGTTAAATGTGTGCTTTATACTTTTAAAACAAAATTAAACAGTTTTCTTAAATAAATCTTATTCTGTACTTTATTGAAAGTTAATCTTATAGCTATCATTCACTCAAAATAGGCGCTTTCTAAACAATATGCTGGCTCGCGATGCACTCCTGATGCTTCCTTGTCCGCGTAAAAGAAAATCCAACTCGAATAAACGTATATAATGAGTTTGTAGCCCTTCGATTGTCGTATAAGTTTTAAAACCCGTGGTTTGTATTCTAAAATCTACAAGATGGACAGATGTGCAGTTGATGTTTGGTTGTATTTGAATTTATTTGCAGGCACACGCGCTTATGCTGTTGCTGATACATGCAGACTGCATTATTAGTAAATGCGATCGTCGTACAGGGCCAAACGAGTGGTTCGTTTAAGTGTATGTCGAGCCCTACGTATTGCAGGGTTTTGTTCTTCCCCCTTCCCTAAAACACAGTTTTATTCTTTTCTTTTTCTCCTGATGTGTGCACATCAATTCTTTTCTTTCGGCTTATGCTGAGCGCGTGCGTGCTCACCTTTACGTCATAGATGCAGCTGCCATCGTCATCGGCGCACAATCCAATATCTATATTGTTTGTACTTTGAGTTGTACTTATGTTGGTCGTCATTGCTGAGTGAATTCTTTAGGGGTGCATGAGTCGTAGAATGGAAGAGCATGTGTGTGATACAATAAGGGTCTTAAATGAAATTTCGCTGCCTATAGGTATAAATTTATAATATAAGTGACATTTTGCGATAGAGAGGGCACACGCCAAACCTATATTTGTTCATAATGCAATGAACGTTTTCAGTTATCTTGTAGGGAAAAAATTGTGCAGCTTGCTGGCATACATCTTAAAAGAGTGCACAGAAAATGTATTACCGACAAATATATTCACACATTTCGCACATCGTATTTTAAAAAAATATCTAATTATTTTTATATTTTGAAGAAAGTTGTCCCTCTACTCAAGAAGTTAGTTTTTCGTAAACCACCTATAAGTCTCTTAAGATGCACGTACGTCCGTCCTCGTTGCTTCTCTTCAACTAATCAACGTGATCACATAGTAAATACTAAATATTGCAATCTACTCTTTAAGAACGATGTGATATAATATATAAGCGAAAGGAACATATTGTCTCCATTTCAACTTACGAAACAGAACGCAAGGTCGTTTGAAGAAATTCCAATGTCTTGCTTGTATTGTGAGCATCTTATTCGCTCTATTATGCATATACATACATCTTATGTAACGAACACATTCTTCAAATATGTGTGTCCGACGCACATTACGCAGAACTTGTTTTCGTCATCCCCATTCTCCGTTACGTACTTTAATAAGAGAGTGACGTCATATGGACTTACTTAAGAAATTGTGCATTGAGGAATTCGTTTCATTGAAGAAACGGCTTTCTTTGTGTTTGTTTGAGGAGAAATTCTTACATGCTTGCGTGTATGGTTTTTACGCACACTTTGCAGCTTTGTATACATTGAACGTAGGGAAGGGTTTTCTTATAAGAGTTTTATGGCATGTACACATGCGCATCATCTTTATGTAGAAGAAGTGCGATATAAATAAGAAATATGTACGTATGCCAAGTAAGACGTGGCCGAATACAATACCTGCTATGTAGAGTGTTTTGTTTTGTATA
>JANSTS010006743.1:50584-75040 GCA_026546915.1 Sylvicola fuscatus
AACAGCAGCCACAGGCACAACAAACGTCGCCAATCCAACAACTTCAGCAGCAGCAACAACAGCAACAGCAGAAGCAAGTCTCTGAGCTGTCTGATCGATTGAGTATGATGCGGGCATCAACAAACTCCGTTGGACCAATGTCGGGCACCGACCTTGAAGGTTTGGCCGACATACTGAAATCTGAAATCACAGCCTCGCTGTCCAATCTGGTTGATTCGGTTGTAACACGATTTGTGCACCAGCGAAGGTATTTAAGTAAGCAATCAGAAGTAGCGGCAGCGGCTGAACAACTTAACAAGGATCTTATGATGGCGACCCAATTGCTGGATCGGAAGTCACCTCGCACCAAAATTGTTGACAGGCAAACATCGTCGTCAGCGTCGTCTGCGTCAGCATCGTCGACCACCTCCAATCAATCAGGTAACAATCATAATAGGCATAATCAGCTTCTTCAACAAAAACGAAAAATCCATAACCACCTTCAAAGTAGTCATACTAACATGAACCCAAATAGTACGGGTATGTTGAATAACCCATTTCGGATGATGTCCCCACAACAGACGATCAATAGAAGTGGGTCGTTGCCTCCACCATCACCCCTACTAACGTCAAACATAACTTGTGATACCAATATCCAATCAAATAGCAATACCAATAACCAAAATATTCAATATAACCATAATAACCCTGTGAAAAATTCGGAATCGACAGCGATGTTTCAGCCTCCCAAGCCACCGGCGCCACTTTCGTCGCAAAACCAACAGCCGCCCTCATCTGTTGCACAGTCACAATCGCAACACCATCCGCCCACACACCAGCAACAGCAGCAGCAGTCACACACAACGAGCCAGCAGCATGCGCAACAGTGCCGCGACCAAGATGGCAAGACCTCCCTCAATCCTGTGGCGGCCGCTGCCCTCTATAATTCAATGGCAGTGGCGGCAGCAGCGGCGGCTGCTACCAACAATCCATTTTGCAATGAGCCGCCCCAGTCGACGAATACACCTGAACAAAATGAGGCACTCAGCCTAGTGGTGACACCGAAAAAGAAACGCCATAAGGTAACTGACACTCGAATCACTCCACGCACAGTCTCCCGCATACTGGCACAAGACAACGCCAACGGCTCCCAACAGACGTTGGAGTCGAGTCCGAATCCCAACCAGAATTGCGCCAGCGTGCAGAATTCGCAAAACAAATCGACAAACACCCCGGTGCAGAGTCCTTCGCCGCGTAACAGTGTTCCGCAATACCACACGAACACACCAACCGGAATGATGCCAGTGTCGCTGCCAACGTCAGTGGCCATTCCGAATCCATCGTTGCACGAGAGTCAAGTGTTCTCGCCGTACTCTCCGTTCTTCAGTCCCATCCATGGACCACAACCCGCCCAACTTCATCATCCACATCATCATCATATGAAAATGTCGTCCAGTCCACCGGGCCTGGGAGGAATTCTGGATCCACGGGACTCACCGCCACTACCTCATCCGCCTACGATGCTGCATCCAGCACTGCTGGCTGCCGCCCATCATCATGGCGCCTCGCCCGATTATGGCCATCATCACATGCGAGCCATGGACTCGTCGAATGACCGCAACTCGGACTGCAATTCAGCTGACATCTCATACGATGGCATTCAACCTACTATATCCTTTTTGAAATTGTACGTTTTTAACATTTTATTCTCTTATTTCGTTTGTGCTTTTTACTATTTGTGTTGCCCTTTGCTTACTTTGACTCGCTTAGCCCTTACAGGCTTTCATTGTAAAATATTGAGACATGAAGACAGATTTCGCATATGTATTGTCGTTCTACTTAATGCCTCCTTTGAGAGCGTTTATTGATTATTTTCGCGCCTCGTCTGTCTGTCTTTAATTGCATATACTTCTTACTATCAATTGTTTATGAAGCAATTATCAAGTATTAATAATTGAGAGTTGCAATTGCTTTATTGCATTCTAGCAATTAGATTGGACACACGTGTTACAATCGCACATGCATTGTCGCATACAAAGAAACCTTCTATGACAAAGAGTTCATTAATTCGCATAAATCCGCGTTTAATCTCGCAGAAAAACAAACTGCAGAAACAAGCCTTCTTTTGTTAAACTTTAGATTCTCACTTATAATGTTTCCTTATAATGTCGATCAACATAAAGCAGAATCGAGGAAGCCGCTGCGCTGTTTGGCGAAAATCCGAAGAATGACAAAAGAGCTGCGCGAAACCACTCAACTGTCTTTTCATGCACTTGTTCATCCGATCACACTCCGATTTCTTTCTTGTTAATTCTATAATTTTCATTTGATTTAGTTTCGATTTCTTTAAATAAGCTTAAACAAACCAAGACAACACGTAGCCAAGTAAAAAGCATTAAAACGTTAAAACATTTTGAACTGAAACTGAGAATAAAACAAACCATAAACCTTTTTACCGTCAAATAAAAGAAAACGAATGATATCCTTAACTCCGGTGAACTCGTCTACATTGACTCCGATGCATCTGCGAAAGGCCAAGCTGATGTTCTTCTGGGTGCGCTATCCTAGCTCGGCCGTCCTCAAGATGTACTTCCCGGACATTAAGTTCAACAAAAATAACACGGCCCAGCTCGTCAAATGGTTCTCTAATTTTAGGTAAGTACAATTTTACCCCCGCTTTTTAAGTTATTCAGCATCTTATTAGAGCTACAAGTTCATATTTTGAAACAATTCTCACGAACATATTGTTAATAGGCGCATATTTCACCGTGCAGCGATTTCGTGCTCCGATAACTATTGGTAGCGGAAATTGTAAACAAATGAATTGGCCACCCTCCGGAAGTGCATGCACTGAAACGGTGTTGTTCAATCAACCCCCTATATTAATTGCAAGTAGCATTTCTTATGATTACAAACATAAACGCAAACCGCAGTCCACACTGAGTGAAATTGAGAAATCCATAAAACACCGACCGATACACTCAAACTGTTGTATTCGCCGTAATTCCATCGGAAAATTCTCCCACACTTAATTCCCATAATTTCCTACATATAATATTCGACGATTCCCATTTCCCAAGTGATTCCGCTATGGTGGCGTGCGTGTTCCTAATTTTGGTTGTAATAAACGGAATCGGAAGCATCGCAGGAAGCCGATGCAAGGTGTTGAAAGTTCGTTTGACTGGATAAACGTAATGCGCGAGAAAGGGTATTCGACGCTCTTGGAAAATGCCACAATTAAGATGAGCTTTTCCCTATCTTTCTGGCAATTTTTACTGCCAAGCTTCAATTTTCAAATAGAACCTTTTTGCTACAGCTCTCGTCGTTTAAGTCCATCATGGGATTTACTTTTTCTTTTTAATTACAAAAAAAAAAAATTGAGAGCGAAACAAAAACTGACAATGATTTTGTGTGGCAAAACCTAAGGACACGAATTCTAAAATTTTGTGGAAACGGGTAAATCCTTTTTTTATTGCGGCAACAATAAAGAAATACATGTATCCGCCGTGTACAGAGGTACCGAGTCAGCGCGAACACTCAGGGTGAAATAGGCGGAAAGTGAAAATTCGATGACAGTTCCAAATCGCTCACCGTAATTTTCACTGCACTCGTTTTCTGTCAATTATACAAAAGGATTCGAGTCGAGCTGTATTCATTATGTATGCATGCATCAAAAGGAACCTATAGGCAATGCAGATAGACGTACTCTCATTGAACGTAGCGACTTTCCACCTCGCAATTTCCCATCCTGCCTCACTGCTAATTTTTTATGTATTTTATGCTTTGGCTATTTTCTCGGCAGATTCCAGGCAGATTCTTTTGTGCTGAGCAAACATTGTCTCTAATATGTGTACACATAAGAGAATTGTACCGCCCACGGACACATTAATTCACATGTGTGCACGTATCGATGCATGCACTAGAAGGAAGGAAATTCACAAAAAAAAAACCGTAAAAGTTTGTTAGCCGAACTTAATTAAAAATTACTTAATTAATGCTGGGACTTTCTTTATCATTGTCGGCGTCGCTTTTTACATTCTTCTGTAAACACGGTTAATTATTTGCTATGTGCATTTAGCCATCGGTTCCTCTAATTCTGCGTTGTTTAAAGTGCACTTTCATATATTCGCAAGTGCAATAACTTATTTAATGAACTGATGTAGCTTTTAATACGAAAAAAAAATGCATCCTGGCAAAGAGTTGCGATTCCAGATAACTACTGGGTAATTGCGCGGAGCCAATCTTCATATGGCGTTGGTGCAGACATTAAGCCACTTCTACGTGCATTATTCAGTGTGTGATTACATTTTTGACGCTCTCAAACAAATCTCCACAACACACTTGCCGCGTACGCCACAACGCATTTGCACCCCATCGCGACATTTTCTGCACATTCCGCTAAGATGAGTAAAGTGTGTGAACTCTCTTTGCTAATGAGTAATTAGATTGTTTCATCGCTGATGCATACACTGACGTTAAGAAACACATCACGCGGCGAATTTTTTTTCAAAACCACACATGCTCACGCCAATTGTGAAAGTCGGTGAATTACAGTTTAACTAAAATTACCGCCCGCATTTGCTACGGTACAAAATACTAATTGATTCAAAAGTATTTTTCGCGATTAACTATTGTTTTGTGCCACTTAATTTCTTTGGCGTATCTTTTGGTTTCTTGCAATGCAAATCAACCGTGTTAATCTGAGAATACAAAAGCCCTTATGATTGTTTTTTTTTTTTTTGCAAACTCTTATCAGACATATGGTGCTCTCGTATACATAATGTACTAGTAGAAATCACTTTTTTCAGTTGCCATTATGTGGGTAAGTTAATGTTAAACTAGTCCTCGAAAGTGTAACGGTTTTTCATTGTTCATCTACATGGGAACTTTCTTATGTTTGTTGGGAATTCCGAATAATGCACAAAACAATCACACGACCGCGTCTCCACTCTCCTTCCCCTCGTCTTAAGTGTGCACAACTGTTAAATTCCTTCTTGTTTCCTTCTTTTTTTTTTCTGTTGTACACACTCTGTCCGTTTAAATGCCAAGCTCTTTAAATCTTAAACAATAAGGGTGCGTCTAAGAAATTGCGGCCAAGAAAAAAGTCCAACTTAATGCAGTGCTAATATTAAGACGAAGAAGCCACCCCTCGATTTAACCGAAATCAAAACGTATTTGTGTATACCGGCAATGTAATCTTAATGATCGACCCAACCTACCCTTGTGTTGTTGTTTATTGTCGATGCTAACTTTCGTGGCTCAAACATCCGACATGGGGCGCATGCCGTCAGCTGAAGTTTGGGAGAGCGGGAAAAAGGTAAAATGTGTTTGTATTGTGCATCTTGCCAAGGTGTTTAAGATATCTTCTCGATCACAACCCTCCGTATCTTAAGACCCGTTAACCGTTTTCTTTTAAGCGTGATTTGTTGTGTGAAGAAAAGGGGAGATTCATAACGTCCTTGCCGCTTTACCTACGATGTCATAAAATCATTGAATCAATGTATTCTAATTTCACAATTAAATTAGCGTGAGAACTTATTTTGGGTTTCTCATACTGAAATATTTGGAAATGAGAATCAGTTGCAATCAACTCGACTTCATTGTAGAAAAAAAGTCGCTTGCAATTTGTGCGAACGCTTCATCCCTTTTTCTTGCGCGAAGGTAACAATTACTAAAAAACTTTTACCACCCACTAAAAAATCTTCCGTTTTCAGGAGAATCGTGCACTGGTGCAGCTATGATTCATTTATGGATTGTGGATTATTTGCAAAACAGTAAACGCTTCGTCAAAATAGACAATGTGCAACGAAACAAGAATGCATGTACAATTTCCACCAACTTGACATTTTTCATGTTGCAGCTATTGCTGTATGCCATCGAATTGTCTTTCATGCACACATTAACATTTACTTTTCTACACATATTTTCTGTGCTAAGAGTTTCTTGTATTTGTTATTTGTTTCGCGAACCGGTGGCTGTATTCTTGCGAAATTTTTCCTTTCCTACACAAGCGGAACTTGTGCCCCGATGAACTGCATCAAGTTTTATCGGAGCAGTGCATTTATGCTTTCTGATCACTTGTTTGGGATTCCGAATGCACATATGAGAAATGATACGCATATGTACATGCATGTAATAAGTTCCTGATTTTATGCATATTTAGTGCAACTATTTTTTGTTTTTATTTGGTATAAGTAAGCACAATACGAAGCCAAAAGTACACGTGAACAGGCAGAGAGTGGCACATTCAAGTATTAATTAAGCGCGCAAAACATTGAAGGATGAAGAATGAAGATTACCTATACCAATTGACATATTCGCTGCTTTTTGTTTATGAAGATAATTTCGAATATGCCTTAATTGTCCTTCGTTAACTAGTGCGGAAATCGCAGAAATCACTCGGCATTGTATGCGCCGATGAATAAAAAATGCAAGCTTGAAGTAGGTAACTATATACAGCAGAAGGGATCACTTTTCCACCTCTGAAGTGTGAAATGTAGACTTGTGTGTGCGTATGCGACTATTGAATTCTGTTGAAATAAAAACATACGAAGGTGGTGAAGGTATATCGAAGCAGCAACCCAATTAGCCAATCAATCATACAGCCACCCGCCATTCTGCACTTAAACTACGAATCGTGTGCAACCACACGCATTTGCCTTAGCTCTTTCATCCGGCAGCGATTCACCATGTATGATGATGATATCTGTGAGCTTCGCAGTATGCAGATTGCATAAGTGTACAGTGCATACACTCAGATAATAGACGGCAGCACAAAATGCAATCAAAAGCACAATATCAGCGCAATAAAGAATAAAAGTGTATTAAGATGAACAAAAGGCGCAGCTTTTTGCCATAATTTTTTAAGTGTAAGCCTATTGCGTGTATGGTGTATGCACAACATCCTGTTATTCGCGCTCGATTTTCGCGTCACATGATCTGCTGTGCTCTTTGAAAACCTCACATACCATACACATCTCCTGCCTGTGTGGTTTTGTTTACATTTCGCTGTGGAGTCATGAAATGAGGTTATATTCATTTAGAGTGTTAATTTGTGTCGTGAATTTTACTCACTTCATTCAATTTAGCTGAATTCCGTAGATAACAAAAAATGTTGTTTTAAGTCACTCCTGAATTTTAGTTACAGTCGCTGAAAGAGATTAGCGTGTTAATTGTATTTTGAACGATGCCCCATCTAAGAATGTAAATGATATTTAGAAAAGTCTGCAATTAATTACGTCTCACGACTCCACATACTCGACGTGCTCCAAACACAAGAAATAAAGTATACAATCTCAATCATCTCACGAACGCAAGCCCTTGTTAAACTATTAACACCTTGTTTTGTTATTTGTGTTTATAATTCAACACGTCGCGTCGCGTCAAGTTGCACTGGTTGCTCGTTTTGCCGCCTAACCACCGCAATAATCATCCATGACTAAATGGCGACAAGAAAACAACAACGCCACCCAGCCACCCACCCCTTTCATCAGGCATAAGCTTCATGTGGCGTTAAAATGCCGTCGACGACATACTCGCATATTATATGTGAATATGTGCGCACATAGTTGAAGAGCTCTATTTAAAAAGTGTTAAGAATTGCATCAGAAAGCATAATATACAAATGCAGCGAAGCTTTAATGTGTAGGCAGCATAAGGGGGTAAATAGCAAGCAAATTAAGTACTGAAGCGAATTGCAAGGAGTGCCGCTGCAAGTCGCAAGCTGCTGCGCTTCGGCAACACTACAAGTCCATCTTCTTTGGTGAATTTCCGCCAATACGCCAACGCGACGTACATGTAAGTGCCATCAACAATAGTGTCGTGACTCGTGAGTGTATAACTACCGAATGCTGCTAATTTATATGTTGCCTTTGAGAATCCTTTAACGCGGGTATATAAATACATCTTGTCAAGAGCAGTTGACTTCGTAAGTGTAGTTATATGAGTAATTAAACGCGCGATATTATTCCTCCGTGTGACTGCCTGATTACTCAAATCAAGCACTTAACTCTCAATTAGGTGTTTCAATGGGATGCAATTTTCGCACCTTGCTAAAAGTGATCAAATTATGCGCTCAAATCAAACTAAATATTCTTGTATGCACACTGCACAGGTAGAGTGCTACTTTCCAAGAAAATTTAATAAACGTTTGTCTTTTATTCTTTATTTTGCAGAGAGTTCTACTACATCCAGATGGAGAAGTATGCGCGCCAAGCCGTCAGTGAGGGCGTCAAGACACACGACGACCTACACGTTGGTGGAGACAGCGAGATTTATCGTGTCCTTAACTTGCATTACAATCGCAACAATCACATTGAGGTGAGTACCACAGTTAATTGTCATTTACATTTTCGCATGCTAAAAGTGTCATTCATTTGAAGGTGCCTCAAAATTTCCGCTACGTCGTCGAACAAACACTACGCGAGTTCTTCCGCGCGATTCAAAGTGGCAAGGATACGGAACAGTCATGGAAGAAATCCATTTACAAGGTGATTTCGCGCATGGACGATCCAGTACCCGAGTACTTCAAGTCGCCCAATTTTCTCGAACAACTTGAATAGAATATAGTGTTTGGCGAACAACAGCGTCTTGAGTGCAAACGTGAAAAGCTGAAGACGCGCCGCCAACAGAAGCGACTGTCCACAACGTCGGTGGATTTGTCCAACATAAGTTCAAGTCAAGACATATTACAATGAAGTAACAACCTACACATGAATCCAAAAAAAAAGAAGACATTTAATGAAAAACAAATTCTATACATATAAAAGTTTATATATAAAACTATATATATTATACTAATTAAGAGGCTAATAAATTGAGTCACCAAGAGAAGCAGCACGGGAAATTATTAACACTTAAACAAAATTATTCAATACAAAAATTAATCGTTTTAAAAACAATTTAAGCAAAATTTATTAAAGAAAAAAAATGACAAAATTAAAACTTTAAAAATTTAAATTTAAATACAATTAAAAAAAAACAACAACGTTTGTGGTTCCTATAATGTAGTGTGCTTACGTCCAAATAAAAATGAAAAACAAGAAAAATGTAATTTAAAAACTAACAAAACCAAATTAAAATAATGAGAAAATTAAATTATTAAAAAAACAAAGCGACTGCAACTATCGACGATATACTCGCGTTTAGGCCTTCATTTCAAAAACTAAAAAAAAAAAATTAAAAATAAAATTAAATTTAAAATAAAAGTCTAAAAAATTCAAAAATACTAAAGCCGTAAAAGAAATTTTTTATTACCAAAATGAATAATACGCAAACATACTTTGGGGAAACTATGTATTTTTTTAACTTTGATTCATATTTTTGGAAATGTTTTAATTTTTCATTTTTGGAATGTTAATCACTAATTTTTGTTTTCTGATTTTTCGGAATAATAATGTTATAGAAATGAAATTTTGTGAATTTTCTGGAAACAATTAACCTAAATTTAAAACGATAGTATTACAGACAGCCGCAGTTGTTTTTTTAAATGAACCAACAAACAACTAAAAACCATATAAAAGCTACCAAAAAAACATAATAGTTCAACAATAAAACCACATGAAAATCAATAGAGTTTACCGGACACTTACAAAACAATTGAATAATTCGATATTCGTTTAATTTTTGTTTTTCGGAAAACATTTATTTGTTAATAAGATAACAACCGAATACCAAATACAACAATAATAATCATTACAATAAAATAACAGCAGCCAACTTGGAAGCATATACGTCATGAGTTTAATGGATTGCGTCACTCACGTGTAAACTGTATTGCATATATATACATATAATTAACAGTAAATAACTACCTAATCAAACAACCAGGTCGAATTAGGGAAATTGAGTAACTAAAGATTTGCTTATATATTTAAAGGAGAAGAAACAAATCATTTGATTCAATCAAAACACTAAACGAAGGAAAAGTCGATGGGGAGTTTGTGGTCGACATTTCCAAGAAATATTGTGGAAATGTTTTACCAGAACTTATTTGGTAGAATAGTCTGTTTGTGAACAAAGAACCGTTATTTTCATTCTCGATTTGAATCGCGCGAACGAATGGGACAACAATTTTAAACTAAAAATATTATTAACATAACAAAAAAAAAACAAACAAAAGAAAATAATTACCGAGCGGGAATAATTCCTCAATTTTAAAAATTCTTGACACTTGTACAGTTTAGATTTAAAGTTTTCGAAACACAAAACAACCAAATTGTACATAAAAAAGATTTCGTTGACTCATTCTTACACTTCTTATATTTACAAAGAAGTTATTCTCGCTCATGGCTAAAACAATAATATTATAGTAAATTAAAGATAAAAGTAATCTGTAAATAGTCAGAAGCAAAATTTAATTAAGTTCTGGTTCTAATTTCGTATAAATAATATTATAAATTAATAATAATTTGGTGTGGTTTAAAACTATCTAGGTATATGAGTTTTGACTAAAAATGGCGACAAAAGTACGCAAGAAAGAGCAAAGAAAAACGGTTACGGTTTTGAAATTAAATTGGTTAATATTAAATTTATTTGCACTAAACCAAAGTCTTAAAATATTTAACAGCAAGCAGCTGGACATATATAATTGTATTTTATTTAACTAGTCTTAAAAAACAATAATTATTTAATTTATTTAAATTTATGATTTTACATTTGTACTTTAATTCTGTAATTAGTTGAGTTTTTATATTTTTGAATTAAACACTTGTTTCGAAAAATGATTTTTTGAGCATTGGCGCAAAAATATGGACTAATCTAGAACAAAATACATAAATAATTAAGGAAAGTATTGATAAATGATTATTATTATTATAATTATTATATTATTGTTCTTATTATTAGTATAACCCCAATATATACATATAAAATATTAACCAATATGGTCATACGTTTATATAAAAAAAAAAAAACAATTTAGGCACCAATGGCGGGAAATTATATTATTTATTCAAATTTATCAACACATTATTTTTTAATGAGGTAATCCCTAATTGACACGGTGAGTTTCCTAGTCTGACAGATTGATTATATTTTAATTTTTTTTTTACCAAAAATATTATTTTCTTAATCCACTTTCGTTGCTTTTACATTAATTATTTTACATAAATTATTTTAACTTTATTATTCTTTGTAAATATTTGCGTTTTTAAGTTGGTCGAATAATAATTTGCACCTTATTTTAACTTTACTGTAAAGTTTTTGCGTTTTATTTATTTGATTTCAGATTTATAAAATTCAATTAACTGACAAAATCATAAAATTTTAAGTACAAAATTTTGTGAATTTGCCATTTTCAGCAGGACATGTTTTCTTTAAATATTTTGCTTCTTTTTAGTTAGTCATGTTACAAATATTAGTTTATTTTGGATGATTGTTAAACGTCAACAGCCTCAAAATGTCGCAGAAGTACGGTGAAATATCTAGTAACTAATGTGCATTTTTGATTCTCAACATTTTTTTTTCAAACGGCAATAGACCATACGATTACTTTTAATTTTGTGTAATATAATTTCCTGCCAAAGATAAAGTACATACATAAATTTAGTCAACGTATTTGGAATTAAATATTACAGTATATATGAACAATAGATTTTTGTTTTTGTTTTCTTTTGTATTTAACATTCATTTGTTTTAACCAGCCAAATTAAAAAAAAAAACAAAACTCAAATAATTTATCAAGCAATTAACAAACCTACAATAGAAATGGAGAATATAATTGAATCAATAATAAATGATTTTGTCAATTTCCTGTTAATGAACAAAATACAAAATATGCAATAAATCAGTAAAGTGTTTATGAATCTAATTAAATTACAATAAACGAGCGATGCAGTTTACACATAAATTATACTTTTAAAACTATAAGTAATAAACAGCCACAATTTGATTAAATAATAACCAAATAGATCTAATTGCCGACATTAAAAAATGAAGACGACTTAAAATCAATGAGAACTTAACAAAACGATGAAATACATATACTAAAACATCCAGCAACATACAGCTAGCAGAAGAAGAGAAAGAATAAAAATCTCATTCGGTTTCTTTATCCTTAAATTCAGGACCAAAATTCAATTTTTGTCAATTTAAAAACTAAACACAAATTTATTTCATGGAAAAATTATAAAACAAACAAATAATGAAAAGTTTTACAATAAAAAGAAAATGTACTGGCGCCACGATTTAAAAAAACAAAACTAAAAATACACCTCAAGAATAAAAAAATTCACATTTCGACAAAATTCACAAAAAATTTTGAACCGAAAATAAACCGTTTCTCTCACAACAACTCTGTGCAGACAACCGAGTACAAACCAATGCAAAGAGCAACTTTATCAGCAATAAAATGATAATAACGAAAATAAACATACATAAAACATTATAATAATAAATAATCGTATTATATAACAGAATATAAAAAACAAAAAAACAAAAACAATAGCCACTACAGTAAAAATAATTAAACGAAACTAATCAATTTATATAAAGTAAATTACCGATGATTAAAAAAGCACTTTCAAATCCATATCAGTAATAATTGAAATACCCAATTGAAAAATAAAAACAGGACTACAATCGACAAAACCAATGTGAGATATTGACGAGAGTTGATAGCGCCAAAACCACATCAACCACAATGTAACTTACAATGAACGAATAATGTAAACTTGCTTGGGAGAGTCTTGTGGGGCTCGAATCTTGCCACAGACCCCACGTCACAACTGCAACTGATCAAAGAAGAAGGGAGGCGAGCGAATAGTGAGAAGAACTCACTTACAAAATACTTAATTAAAACAGCAAAACACGGGATGGCACGACCATCCCGCCATTACCAATATCAAAAGCCTTTATTTTCGATTACTCCATCTTGAGTTTAGGTTTTTATATTATAACAAATAATATATAACAATAAAGCAAAACAACCTTAAAAAATCTGATCACATTAATCAAGAATTATATTTTAAAACGAATTAAATATCAGGAGTTTTACAACAACCACCACAACAATAGTACCAATTTAAATAATGTATAATTTACCACATTATAGATATTACAACAAAACCTATTATTTGCAATAGTAACTCTTGTGCCAAGGATACCACCCCGTACGAGTGGCAAACGAAAGTACAAGACCAACCGGACTCAGTTTATATTAAACGACAAAATCAATCATACAATAATAATAATAACGATTTTCGTTCAAAGGCAGTGGCCAATTTTTATGCTACTTGCCGACTTAACCATCCTTTGTTCATAATGTTATCAACAAACTATCATTTTCGAATCGTAAAAAGCATATATTTTAAAAATTGCAGCAAAGTCGATTAACTATCCACATAGTTAAGTATCTCTCGGTATATATGTAAACATTTTGAGCAACATTATTGACAATACTATTGGCAGATGATATTGATGAGTCTCTCCGTGCATTTTTGTGTGTGAACGATTCATCAGATCATCATTTGATATGATTCAATAACTAAAGAAAAAATTAGTATGAAAATTAAAAATTAAAAAACAATTGTTTTAATATGACAATTAACAAACATCTTCAGAAACAGTCGATTGCTTTCATCCAACATCTGTGAGCAGCAGCAATTCACTTTTACCATTATACTCATGTCTTTATCGTTTTCAATCACCTTTCGTTATCAATTTTCAACGACAATACAACCACTCAATCTTCATTTACCAAAGTTTTTGTTCTCAATCAACTACAACAGGTTTTATTTGCAATAGTCCGAGCAGCCATTGCTGGAGCGAGTGCCTCACACGCCATTTATATACAGAAATCTTGTGCCTCAAGAAATGGTTTGCTCGGAGAACAACCAGAAGAAAAAAAAAATACACAATAGAAATAACCCGGGATAATTTAAAGTACAACATTTTTATAATATTATTAACAGAAGTATATAATATAGAGAAAACAGAGCAGTGAATTATAAGAAATAAAATTTATATTTTTATACACAAGTAAATAAGTCACCAGACGTGATCAATATTTATGAGAGCAATTAAGATTACTGTAAGAATTACAATATACAACTAAAAAGTTTCACAACAAAAATAACAAAAAATAAAAACGATACCAACGGCAACCGCACCAATCTCAGTCGGTTGCTATTTTACCTTTTTTTCATGCAATAGAAACAGATAATATTTATATACCACGATCAAAAATCAAATCTAAAACTGACAGCCATAACAGAATATTTAAACATCCTTATTTACAACAATTTTATCACCTCCGTTGAGCCAATTTTCCTTTACACAATTAGGAGTAATAACAATTATACAATCAATCAAATAAGCAACACAAATGAAATATTTACAAGAGAGAATTTTCTTTTTACTAATTACGAGCGATTAAACCGTGAAGAAGAAATTAAGCAATTTTTACTAACGAGCAAACTTTTACATATTTTCTCTTAAGTATAAATACCAAGAAATATATTTACAGACTGCAATTCCATATACATGAATGTATAGGAATTTAATTAATATAAAAAAAACGTCAAATGTGATCAGATATAATAATAATAATATAAAAAAAAATAATTATAAATAATATAATCGTCATATAGAGGTTTACAAACTATTATTTCAATTTTATTCAATTTGAATGCATTTTGATATAAAACTGAAAACTAGGTAATAGCATTTAACTCTGTTTGTTGATGAAACGGAAAAGTCAATCAAACAGGCGGCAGAATATTTCTAAGTACATAACAGTTAAAATAATTAGAAACAAAGAAGTATTTTTCTTATTTTAAATGCTAATTGTGAGTAGTTAAGGGAGTGTATAGAGACAATTATTCAAAGCAACCATATCGAACAATAGTTATTTAAATCGGCGTCGCGTCAAAGGTGGGTCAGTCCAGTTGAGGTGAGACTCAGAACCCCCAGAGATGCACCAAATGCCACCGGACTCAGTTTTGTAACCGCATCATTTCATTATGTAGATTATAACTTCAACAATGATTTTCATTTTCTGCAATAGCTGTGGATCTGGGCCACAAATATCCGGAACAGAAATAACATTTAAAGACCAGGACATTTTTCGTTGCCTTATCAAACACGACAATCTTCAGTTAGACGGGCTTGAAAGCGTCAGTCGCTCCTGGAAGTTCTGGCACACAACGTTTTTTATCATATCGATATGTATTTCTACTTTTGAATTTTATTTACTTTAAAAATTCAACCGTCCGCGATCAGTTACTTTTTTTTCTAATTTCCGTCAGATGAACAATAATTGACACCTTACATCCCAATCAATCGTGCAGCATAACCGCCAGAACTTTCTTGAACACATAGCTTTCACGCGACAACACACACCCTTTTGGAACAAACATACACAACAAGACACAATCAGGACACATACACACCACACACACTTACAGAACGCAATAGTTATTAACAATTCAGCAACAACATTTTCATTATATTCTATTATATCAAGCAACAACCGATTTTCGTTTGAATTCAACGCCTATAATTTCTAATTTAAAATTTGTGGGACGAACTTTTGGCATAGTCTTTTGAAATAATTAATCAACATATATTTAAACTACAAAATAAACAACTATAACCATGAATGAATGGACATTAAAGTAATAATAAAACCAGTAATTGAGGAAAACATATACGACTTGCGTATATAAATACTAGCAAAAACGACAGTAAATAATATAATAAACATTTAAATGAAGTATTTCAGTTACACAACAACCATTTTTGATTTGAACAAATATTATTTAACCGAACAATAGTGCCAATGAAAGTTTTAATGTGTTTTGTTTTTACAGCAACAATAGAATTAAAGAAAAACTAGAATTTAAGAAAAAACAAATCAGTTGATCAGGAGCAGTTGGAGACATAATATTAAGAAAACGATTGATCGAAGAAAAGCGAAAGGCTTTCACAAGCAAATTTGCATTAAAGACGTTTCTTACAAATAACGGGGATAAGTGTAAGAAATGTCACTTTAAAATAAAAAGTAAACAGAAAATCAATAGGATTTTTAGAGAATCTTATATAAATCGGACGCCGGAAACTTTCCACACACACACACAAAACTTTATTAGTATCAATAAAGCAGGCAAGAGCAAAAGATGGAGAATAAAAAAATACATTTTATTCACAAACAACGTTTTTATTTAAATCTTTAGGTTTTTTTTCCAAATGAAAAATCAAAATACAATAGTAAGCTACATAAAAATGGTATTTTAATAAATTTACTACAAAACCAAAAAAGAAACCGAAAAATTAATGTGAACCAAAGGATAGTAATGGGAAAAATCATGGAAAATCAAAAATATTGATAAAACAGAAACGAAAAAAATGTTGGCAACAAAAATCCATATAATAAACTGGACAAATTATTGGAAATAAAACAACAAATAAAATTCAAAAAAACAAAAAAATTACAAACTCAAATAAAATTAAGTTCCACAAGTATTATTTAGCAAGTTATTTTGCATCAGCAGAGAAATAATAGTAAAAATTCTATTAGAATTTTTGCATCAATTATTTGAAAACAATAAAAAATTGCAAGAACATTTTATTTACCAATTGTAACTAATAGTGCCCATTCGGGAACACATCTTTCAGTTATATAGTTTTCAAAAAATTAAAAAATAAATAAAAACACTAACATCACACACACTTGTACACATAACATACAACACACAAGCACACAGTTGAAATAATTCAAAACTGAGAAATTAAAGTTGTTGCCGTTTTATCAGACGATCATCAAAACTACTTGAGAAATTGAATACCTTTAACGCCTCATTTCAATTTACCACTTTGTTGGTTCTTCCTTTGGTCGCTAGGCGGCTCTCTTACACGATTTTTCATTTTGACCCTTTTAGTCCAAACCAAAAATTGGAATCATTCGAATGCAACTGATTTAAGATAAGACGGCATACGACATTTAATTGAAATAAACCAAAGTTGGGTTGTATTTGGGTAGTGACGTCGCGTTTTTAATGCGTCCAAACCGTGAAACAACCACACACATACACAAACAAACAGAAAAAAGAAAAACACTAAAAATTAAAAATTACAATGTTTTTTTCTTATAAATTCATAAATCGTTGAGAAACAACTACATTACATGTACGTAGACGGACATTTTTTGCATCCTCTTTTACCGTACATTTTAATTTTGTAAAAACTAATTTCATTAAATGCATTTGCTCCGTACCATACAAAGTTAGTTAAAAACTATACGGCAGCCAAATCATGTGTATACTTAAAAAAAAAAAAGAGATCAGAAAACCAAAAAATACGTGGGGCTCAGAGCCAGCAAATCTTTTTTAAATTCCTATAACACTTGAATAGTATTACAATATATTTTTATAATTAACAGTTATTTCTACCTTTAATTACTATTAATCATTATTATTAAATCGAACGTTTCGTTTGACCTGTGTTTTATCAAATACATTGAATCTTTCATTTAAAATGCAATTCGTTTTAGTTTATCGATTACATTTACGTGGTTACAATTTGATGAAAAACTTTACTCATGAAATTGTTTTAAGAAAATATAATTCAAAATCAAGTAAACAGTTTTTAGACGTAGTTTCAGAAAATAAATCCAAAGCTAACCACTTTATATATATATATATATACCACAAGCATATATATTGTGTGTATATAACTAATAATATAATTAATTATAATAATAATGATTACAGTATATAATAATAATAATAATAATAATAATTTTACTAACAATATTGCTAAATATATTCATAACTATTACTATTTAAATAATGACTTGACGCGAAATGGAAAGGACTTTAAGCAAAAAAGAGAATCACAAAAATTCCCGCGCCATCGTTTTCAAAGTTTCTGTTGGAATTCGTTTCATTTGACCATTATGAATAATTATAATTATGCAAATAAGCCGCGGTTATGCAATATTACTTTATCTTAAACTATTATTTAGGTTAAAAAGTTATATTATTAGTTAATAATTATTATACCAATTATGAAATAGTTTTTTGTTTAGTTGATTTATGCGTTTAAGTTGTTTTTGTTTTTGGTTTAAATTATCGCACTCATTTGCGCTTGTCACTCATAAAATCCTTGTATTTCCTATTTTCATGAATGAGTGTTACTCTTTTTTGTGGAGCGTGTCACTGGAGAAGTTGTTTTTTGAAATATAGAATCCTTAAAAGCATAACCATAACTAAAACTAAATAGCAGAAAAAAAAAAACACAAAACATAGCAGTAATTGCATAGCCATAACGAATATAAACTCATAAACTATTACAAATTTTTGAATTAATTTAATGTTTTTGGTCAACCAAAGAAATTCAGACAACTCAAACTTAAATAAAACAGAATAATGTGTATCCTTTCCGTTAAAGAAATGTTTTGACAAACCAAGTATTAATTTTCACTTCAAATTCATCACAATAACAATACCAACAACAACAAAAAAAAACAGCAACAGCAAGAAATAACATATACAAGTAAATAAAAACTTAACGTATAAAATAATAAACAAACCGGAACTAATTTCGTTCAAAGCTTTTCGGCCCTTTTTAACCTTTCGTTCAGTTCTTTTGAAGACATTAAGTTATTCATTTTCGGCAATAACAAAAAATTACCACAAATGCAAACACACACACACAGTAAATAATTATAATAAAAAGAAAAATGTAATAAACAATAAATGGGAAATATCAAATAATAAGTACGTTTACAAAATGAACAACTACAGGCTCAACTTGACTCATTTTCTGTATTCATTTTTGGAATCAATCATACTTTTCGGATGGTCATTATATAAATAAAATAAAGAAAATATTTAAATCGAATATAATTTTCACAAACGACAACAACAACAATAATTCGGTTCAATTTCCTCTTATCATTTTAAATAAGGGTGCTCAAATTAATTATTTTTAATCAACTCCAGGACAAATAACTTTCAAATAACCAATGTATTAATCAAACACGAAAAAGTTGAGAACATGAAAAACTTTATAATAACCAATAAATATAAAATCAGCAGAGAAAAACATCCCCTCGTTCGACGATTTAAATAATAATATTGAAAGAAACAAATGAAAAACTACTACTTTCGGATTTTCCTCTCGGTCTTTGTTTAGGACATAAATGAACATCAAAAAATTATTGTTTAAAAATGAAATTAAGATAAATTTAAAATAAAAACAAAAAATAATGAAAAAAGGATGAAAAATAAATATCATGAAAAAAGTACAAGCTTATTTGAAGCACCTTCGCGCCTTATCTTTAAAGTGAAAAAAAAATTAAACGTTAAAAATAAAATTTAAAAACCCAAAAATCGACAAAATTTAATAAAGTTAAATTTGAATAAAAGAAGAAAAAAAACGAAGAAGAAAAAAGGACCTTTTGTTTCGATTTTATGTTCTCGAGCGACATTTAAAATGAAGACGACGTAGATAAGCAGAGAAAAGAAAATAAGTAAGGGAAAATAATAACAAGTGAAAATGTGTGTAATTTTTGAACCAAAATCTGCCTTAAATTATATTTTCTTATACAAAAAGAAACAAAGAAAATTAAATATAATACTTAAACAAAAAAAACCTAAAATACACAATTGATTTATTCGTTTCGTAAAGAAAGCTTGTAATGAGACGGAATAACGGAATATAACGACAAAACTGATAATATACATCATTCAACTTTATTTCCAATCATTTGATTTTTCATTTTTGAAACTGAAATTGTATTTAAAAACAAAATTATTACTAACAAAAAAAAATGAATGCAAATATATAACGAAATAAACCCTTTCCCTTTTCCATTCAAAAAGTTGTAAAATTAAAAATCAAAGAAATGTACTAATAACATTTTACATATGGAATTTTTAAACTTAATATTAAAAAAAAATTAATTAATTAATTAATTAGAATTGAATAAATGTGAAGAGGAGGACAATGAGGAAACGGCAATGCACTGCCGCCGCGTTTGCACCAGTTTGCATACACTAGAAAGCGAACGAGTGCATTCGATTTTTTTGATGAACAGCGAGAGGACACACACTTACACAAACATAATTAAATTGTATTGTTTTACACGAAAAATATTTCAACAAATATTTTGAACATAAACTATTTAAAATACACAAAACACTCACTTTTGAAATGACGTAAAAGTAAAGGCTATACTCTTAGCATAAATAAACATAATAATATTATAAAAGCAAAAAATATTTAAATAAAGTAATTAGCAAAATGAATGGCAAAACAATTAATTAATTAATTAATTAATGAAGTGAAAAATATTCAAATTAACATTATTCTGCGTAATTAAAACACAAATAAATAAATTGATGATAAATAAAGAGTGTGAAAAGTGTCACAAAATTACTAATAATTTTTCCAACTCGAAAAAAAAAACAATTAAAAACACACACATCCTTGAAAAAAAAACCTAATTATAATCTAAAATATAAGAATAATATCATAAAAATTACAGTAATTAAAGAAAACCTTCATTGGAAGAAATTCATTTTCTTTATTGTATGCAAATGTAGTTGATTATGTGCATGTCAAATTGTTGGAATATCCTGTCTCTCTTCGACATACTCTCCTTTTTAACTTAAAACGACATGAAGACAAGCAGCGTTCATTAGAATTAAGTGCACCGCCCGTAATTGGCCGCAATATTTTTTAAAATGATAATTTACCACAATTCAGTTGTTTATTGTGTATAAATTTACAGAAAAAAAACAAAACGTTTATTTACAGGATGCCAAAAACAAACTTAAAATATTTAGTACAATCGACTAAATTTTTAAGTAAATTTCTTAAACTATGTTATATGTTTAAATGTAATGAATAATTTAAAATTAATAATTTTATAGTTTACAACCATAGCCATAATATTTAATATGAATTCAATCATCTTAACATGATCGGCAGTACAATAGTATAGTTTAACAATAGAACCGGTTTTCAGTTTGATTCATACCAAGTTCCCACCCCCACCCACAAGATCCTTTACTTACTGCGATGCGCCATCCAAGCTTCCAGTTTGTCCACAAATAGAAGAGCATTCTCTCAAAACAGATCAATAGCCACCAATTTTTCTCTGACACAATACAAAACAGTTATGGAACATAAAAAAAAAAAAAACTAAAAGAAATTCCAAACCGCAATAGAAATGAAGGCAATACAAAACAATAAAACTACTGGCAGCATTTTTTTTTGGATGATAAAAAAATTATTGTTTTTAAAAATATTATTTAAACTAAAAAAAAAACTCTGGAAGATGCACACATTCACACGCACACAAACACTTTACACAATCACAAAATCAAACTATGACCCAAACATTTGCGACGTCTCGAAATTCAATGTAAAAACACAGCTCAAACGATTTGGGATGACCATTGTCCGTATGGATAATTCACCAAAATTCCGCAATAGCCCACATATGCTGCACACAGCATACTCGTTAACAGTCACAGTTTCCGGCCAAAATTTAAGACTCGCTGAAGCAGTCTTGCAATAGCCCAATCACAAATTTTCGGATTCTTCACTGAGTTTCGAATCGACGTTCGCAAATTTGCCAGGCAAACATTCGCACAAACAGAAAAACACGCCACACTGTGACACAATCAACCACATCGCAATAGTTGGGACAATTCGGCAAGACCAAAATCATTCAAAACAACCACTCAAACCATTTTCGGCACAAACAAACAACCACTCGAAATTTCAACACAACTGCAATAGAACCAATTTTTCGAAGCAAAAGCTCAAAATGAAACCGAAAACACTGGGCCGTAACGTCCGATCTAAAGTGCCTTCAAGAAAAATAAAATTAAATAAAAGTTGATTTTTACGAAAGAAAAAAAAAATGAAATAAATATAATAAAAAATTGTAAAATAAAAAATTAAATTTATAGAAAAAATTAAAATTAACTTAAATTTATAAAAACAAATATAATTATAAATTATATTTAAAAAAAAAATTAAAATAAAAACGGGCCCTTCATAGACTTCTCGCCCCACCAAAATGCTCGGCTATTTGTTGGCGCATCTGCTAGTTACCTCCGATCCAACCACCCAACCACCCCCACATTACTGCAAACAACCATATTTTAAAGAATTAATTATCTACCAGTTTAAGTTCACTTGTTTTAGGACAATAACGACACTAATGAACAAATAAATGAGCGCTTAAGAACGATTTCTTGCACAATGTTCTTCGGCAATTTTAAAACCAACAGTAAAATCGTTTAGTTCAACTAAAACATGATTAAATACAACCAAACAGAGACGTGCAATGCATTTATTAGAAAAACTCACGAAGAGCAAGTCGGTCAAATCGAGCTCCTTCTACTTAAGTTTTTACAGTAAGCTTACTTAAAATTACGAATTATTAAATAATATTACATAATGATTTAGCTTATGATAAGAAACGCAATCCAATTAGATCCATAAAGATAAATAGGTTTTGATTCGATAACCGAAGCGTAAATATTTTACTCATTTAGATCATTTCGCAAACCAACTATAGTTACTTGTTAACATTTCAGTTTTTGAGTTAAATTGTTATACATTGATTAGTTTAATTGTTTTTAATTTTAACGTTTAAATAGACAAAAGAGAAGCAATTAATTTGCAGTCTTCCAGAAACAAAAAACATCAACAAATTAATTGAATAAGCGCAATTTTTCGAACGACATACCATGGCGGCTGAACTCTAACTATTTATATTTAATTCAACAACTACAACACACTTTTCAAATAAGTCAGTTTTGTTTTTAAGAAATGTGGTTTATTTAATTATTCGCGTATATAATTAATGAATATGAATGTACATTGTACATCATTTATACATAAAGATGATGTGCATAGTTATACAAAACAAGAAGAAAAAAATTTAGCTTTTAAGAATGACAAATGAAAAAGTTTTTGTGTGAATTATCGATGAAAATGAAAAACAAAAAAACTAACTAAATTAATTAAAAAAGTTGAAACAAATTAAATTAATTTTTTGAAAATATACATATATTTAGAATATCATTTAACAATTGTTTTTATTTGGAAGACGTTTTAAAAATATATTTAGGCATTTTTCATATCAACTTAATTTACTTTTCGTTTGAAATTGTTTTTTACAATTCCTTGTTTTTAAAAACGTCCAATATGCGAGTTCAATTAGTTGCCTATCAGTTAGTCGATATTAATTTAATATTTAAGGATCAAAATTGTAAAAAAAAACTATTCAGAAAGGGAAAACTAAATTAAATATTTTTGTATTTAAATAAAATATTATAAATATTATAAAGTGAATACAAATGAAACCTAAATTTAAACCAAACACTATTTAGACAAATTTTAGATAAACCAAATATTATTAGAAATGTTTTTTCGTTTCGTTTTTATTTCCAAATTAATAATAATGAAAAAAAAGAAGAAAACTCTTTTATTGAATTTTAGGCTTGAAATGATTGTAAAAAAAAATCAATATTTGTAAATAGGAAATTTGTATTAATTGAAGGCAATCAGTTGAACTCGTCAGTTATTGGCTTTTGTCATTATTAAAGCCACCAAAAATTATTAAATGAATTTATTTCTCTTTGGAAGTTTATTGCAAAATTATTGAAAATGATGAAATTGTGTTAAAATTAAGAAATATATATTATATATACTGTATATGAACTAATTATACTTAAAATAAGTTAATACTTTTATTAATTGGTAAAACTTCTACTAAAGCGCGTCTCTTTTCCTTGCATATTGCATATAAATATTAATTGTGTCAACTTTACTTTCTCTTAAATGTAATCTGTTTTCCTACCAGTGAAACTTATAAAGTTCAACATGTAATCGAAGAAATAGGAACACCACAGTTTGATGGCATAAAGTACTAATACACGTGAAACCATATATGTACTCATTATGTTTAACCATTTCGAAGCAATAACTATATTGATTAAAAGTACTTATTGCAGGGAGGCAGAGAAATGTATTCAGATCTCGATGGCATAATGGTAAACTACATTTACATATTTATGCTTATTATTTATTACACCTACTGAATTAAGACGTGTCATTGTCCATTCATGTTAAATTAGAAGTTTCAGCAAGAAAGAAAGCATGGAAATAAAATTATTGAAAATTATAAATCGAGGCAAAACCATTATAAAATACACTCTCAAAATATTTATTAAACTAAAAACAAAATGATTAAACTGTTTGGTGTAATATTAATGAGAACCAAAAAAAAAGCACATGGCAAAGGAAAATGGAAAATAAGAAAAACTCTAGTTTAAAAATGATATATATACTAAAAAATGAACAAAAAATATGATAAAAAAATTTAAAAACACTCTTTTCTTATTTCACTTAAATTATTTTATTTGTATTTTTCTAATTACAATTTCAGCAGGTAAATGAGGTTATTTTCCTATAAATATTATATTATCAGCAATGTTTACAGGCAATTTTTTT
>JANSTS010006748.1:0-10269 GCA_026546915.1 Sylvicola fuscatus
AAAGGATTAATCTTGTCATTGTTGCAAACATTTTATTTTAATGTAATTATAATTTAATAATTAAATTTGATATTTTAAAATTGTTTAATGATGTTAAATCTATTCTATTCAAAAAAAAATTCTTTGAATATTTTCGTTAAAATTGGTAATTAAAAATTAAGAAATACGAATTATGTAAATATCCTTTCAAAATAAATAAATACAGATAATCTAAACTCGTTCCAGTTCACCTGTCAAATTTCATAACAACATATATAAAATAAAAATTATAGCGAACACATTTGTAAAACAATAACATAACCTCAAATAAATGGTAATTGCCGGATAAATTACCTGAACCAACTTAAAATTATCTAAGTAATAAACTGGACTGAAATGGAAGTGGTTCTAGAAAATAACGAAAATGAAGTCAGTCAGGAAGTGGTTCTAGAAGATACCGAAAATGAAGTAATTCAGGAAATCCCCGAAAGTGACTTGAAAGAAGTTTCCACCGATTCCGAAGTGAAGCAGTTGGCCTACACTTTACGTGAAGATTTCACATCAGAAATTTTCAAAATTGAAGTTCGAAACTTACCAAGATTTGGATTTAGTGTAAGTAACATTGAAAAATGTCTCAAAACGTACTAAAAATCATCTAAATCAAACAGGAACTCAAGAAGTTGTTGAAGAACAAACTGAGTTTGAATGCAGCAAAGATCAAATCACCAAAAGGACAACACAATTTCGCTTACATCTGCATGACAAATGAGACGGACAAAGAAGAAGCGCTCAAGAAGCTGAACGGATACGTTTGGAAGGGAAAAACCATATCAGCAACTGTAAGAATCTCAAAGATCAATTTGGAAATATCTAAAAAAAAAATTTAAACCTGCAGATAGCAAAAGCAGTGGCTGATCCATTGATTAAGCGACGCATGGAAGACGACAATGATCAGCCGGCCAAGAAGAAACGGTCTTGCGTCGAGGCAACTGCCCCACTTTCTGGCATGACATACGAAGATCAGCTAAAACAGAAGCAGTCTGACGTTCAGCAGCTGTTGAAGAGCTTCGGTCGTGATTTGTTCAAAAACAGTGATTCTGAAGTCAAGGAATACGTCAAGAATTCCCAAAACTGTTTCAATGGACTGCCATGCGAGTTGATGGACATTAAGGGCTCGCCCAAAGTTGACGCGTATCGCAATAAGTCGGAATTTGCTATTGGAAGAAATTCAGATGGAGAAAAAGTAATTGGATTTAGATTGGGGTCGTATGCTGATGGATCAACTGAAGTGGGCAGTATTGATGAGTTGCCACACATCCCAGATGAGATGAAATGGTCTGCCAAGGTAATTTTTACTGGAATTTCCAAAAATATTGGATTCACTAAGTTTTTCTGTTCCAAAGATGTTTGAGGAGTTTGTCAGAGCCAGCGAATATGACGTTTTCAATCCCGAATTCAATAAAGGTGTCTTCAAGATGTTGTCAGCGAGATTGTCGGAATCTGATAGAAGTGTCATGTTGATAGTTACAATCAATACAAAGGATCTGAGCGAGGAACAGCTGGAAAAACTAAAATCGGACATTGTAGACTTTTTTAAGAAGGCCGACAACACTGAAAAGCAGATCGCTTCCCTTTACATCCAAGAGATCAGCCGAGAGTAAGTTTTTAACAGATTCACTGTAGAAAATTGTTGCAAAAATTCTTTTTTACAGACCAACTGGCAAGGTAATCAACAAGATGCTTCACGTCCATGGATCAACTCACATTGTCGATGTGATTCATGATCTCAAGTTTCGTGTCAGTCCCCAGGCGTTCTTCCAAGTAAGATTTCACCAAATTGTGCCTCAAATAAGATTAACTATTGTAAAAAAAAAATCAGGTAAACACCAGTGCTGCTAACGTCTTGTATCAATGTGCAATTGACCTGGCCAATCCAGACGCTGAGACAACCATTTTAGACGTTTGTTGTGGAACTGGAACCATTGGACTGTGCTTTTCCAAAGTAAGTTTGTTTAAATCCCAAATAATTCAAGTAAACGTTTAATAAAAAAAAAAAATTTTGTAGCGCTGCAAACAAGTTTTGGGCGTTGAGTTGATTCCGGAGGCTGTTCAAGATGCTGAGTACAACGCCACTGCAAATGGTATCGAAAATTGTAAATTTCATGCTGGCAATTCAGACGACTACATCAGTTCTTTGGTGCGTGAGGCCAACAATTTGAGTGGTGATAATGTCGTGGCTATAATTGATCCTCCAAGGGCTGGTCTTCGTAGGTTTTTGCACTGAAATACTAGCAAATTGAGGTAAAATTTGTTTTTTTTTCAGACATAAAATCCATTGGATCAATTAGAAACTCCGGTGTCAATCGCTTTGTGTACATGTCCTGTTCGCCAAAAAGTGCCGCCAAGAATTGGATTGATCTGGCCAGACCGTGCTCCAAGACGATGCGTGGCGATCCATTTGTTCCAACCAAAGCCATTGCCGTTGACATGTTCCCCCACACTGCCCACGTTGAACTGGTGCTGCTGTTTGAACGGGTCACCCGTTTAAAAGAAGCTGAAGCGCCAATTGTGGTTGAACCCACCACGGAATAGTGGCGGGAAACTGTTTTTTATTTTTTTAATGGAATAAAATTTTACAAACAAAAACAACGAATCAACACATTTTGACGGCTTGCAGAGCGTAGGAAATTTGCGTGGATGGGATCCAATACCAGGAGTCAGCCAGATTGTTGTAAATGAATCCATTTAACAGGATCGTCGAACAGTTATCTGTCAAAAAAAAACAGTTAAGACGTTAGTTTTCAATACGAAACTCCATGAATGTCAACCTACATGAGTCCAAGATTCGCTGAGTTTCAATGGGGGGAATAAATTTATTCCAATCGTGTGTTCCTTTTGGTACGATTCCCATGCATCCCTCGGCCACGACAATAGCTCCCAACCACGATAACTGGGTTTTGTTAAAAGTCGTTATAAACAGTGAGCCACCTGGCTTCAATGTATCAACGCAGGCGCCCAAAAATCCAGCTTTATCGTTGACGTGCTCCAGAACCTCAGATATGACCACTGCGTCATAGACAGCCTGGTTTTCTTTAGCGTGCAATTCAACGGCCTCGTTTCGATATTCAATTCGTGCCGCCAGTTCAGCGTCACTCTTCACATGATCCTTGGCTATATTTATCACTTCCTCGCCAGGATCAATAGCTGTCACTTGTGCATGAAGACGAGCCAGATTCTAGATCAACAGTAAATTACTAATTTTCTTTCAGTCTAGTGGAAGGACAAATTACCTCTGTCAAAACACCACCGCCACATCCCACTTCCAGCAAACGGACGCCTTTGAGAACCGCCGAGGTGCCCAATTGCTTCTTATCAATTTTGCCGCACGTAATGATGCCATCGCGAATAAAAGGAACCCTAATTTGGTTTAATGAGTGCAGCGCTTTCATTGGCCCGTTCCGTTCCCACCACTGAGTGGCCAAATTGGCGTGACGCTGAATGTCGGCGGTGTCAACGGATGATTGGAGTTTACTGGCTTCCGCCGTTTGGGTACACAGCAGTCTAATACTTTGGGGTCTGCAGAAGTACAAATCTTGGGCATTAAATCTTTAATTTTTTGAAACAATTCACAACTGTACCTGAGAATTTTCATCGCCATCGAGGATAAAGATGCGGATGAAGATATTATAGAAGTCGTCATAATATGTTTGTTAATTGTCTGACATTAAGACGTTTATTTGTTTACATTATTCACTGGCAATCGTGTGATCTTGGAAACTTTGTGCAATTTTGCAACGCACTCAATTTGTAAAGAAATTAGCACATTGGACAGGACAGAGCCGCTGCGCATGCTATCTGTCACCATGTGGACAGTGGAACGCATGTGCAAATCTTCCAATTGGCATTAACCCTGTCATTACTCAAGTTCAAGGTTTTTCGACATCCAAACGTGTCAAAAATTCAGTTCGCAATGGAGGTTTTTGGATTCTGGGATACTGATTATGAGATCTGAAGAAACAAATGGGATTTAAATAATATAATTGGGAATATTGTTTGAAATGTAAGGGTTAATTCTGTAGAATTTATATATCTCTGCCATAATTTCTCCAGCCATAATTGCCATCTGTTTTTGTTTGGCGCTCGTTTCCCGCAATAGCAGACGGTACTCCGCAGTAAATTGAAGCAAAACATTCCATCAAACCAACGAGCAAAGATGTCAATAGTGGAGCGCTTACAAATTCGTGGCATCCGCAGTTTTGGTGTGAAAAGTGAAGATGTCCAAGAAATCCTATTCACATCTCCCATCACCCTGATTCTGGGCGCAAATGGCTGCGGCAAAACAACAATAATCGAGTGTCTCAAATATGCCCTAACTGGCGATACACCGCCCGGCACAGATCGCGGCAAACTCTTTGTACACGATCCGACCATCTTCAACATCTCCGAATGTCTGGGTCAAGTTCAGCTGTCTGTACGCAATGTGCGCGGTGATCACGTCAAAGTGATACGCTCGTTGAAGCTGAAGTACAAAAACAAGAAGCCAACGTTTGAGACAATGGATTCGACGATACAATTCGATGTGGATGGCCAAAAGCAGGAGTTGAGCTATCGACAGCAGGACGCCAATGTGAAAATGAGTCAAGCTATGGGAGTGTCAAAAGCCATCTTGAATAATGTAATTTTCTGTCATCAAGAGGACTCCAGTTGGCCACTGGACGAGGGAAAGAAGTTGAAGGAGCGATTTGACGCCATCTTTGGTACCACCGAATACAATAAGGCCATCGATAAATTAATCAAAAAACGGAACAGCCTAAATGTGGAGCGAAAAACTAAAGGTAGTCCCGTTGGGTATTAATTGATGTAACTGTTTTTAATTAAATGTATTTCAGAGGGAGACCTTAAGTTGCTGTCACATTTAAAGCTGGAGACAGACCAAAAACTGATGAAATTGGAGAGCATTAAAACTGAACATGCGGGGATTACCAAATCAATTGAGGAGCAGGACGTTGCGCTGGCGCCAATCAATGAGCGCATCACCAAAATTGTCGACATCGAAATGCAGGCCAGCAAGTTGCATGGGCAACAGGTTGAGCTGAAGACAAAGTATGAAAAGTGTTGCGAGCAACAGAAAAGCCTTACGAAGAAGATTAAGAACATTTTTGATGGCGGCATTTTGACGCTGGACAGGGAGATTCGCTCCTTTAAACTAAAAGTCGAACAACAAAAAAATGACTTAGAGGAAGAGGCCAACGAATACAAAAATGTGGAGAAGAATATAATTAAACTTCAAACCGAGAACAATGAACTGGACAAGGAACGGACGCGTCTTGCGTACCAACAAAAGCAGCAGGACGATCTCATTACACAAAGAGCGAGCTGCATTGAGAGGTTGTGCTGTGATTTGGATGTCAGTGTCTCATGTGACCTAAATGCATCAAGCAAAGATGTAGACGCCCAAATCAAAGCAATCAAGGATTCCTTAAAGTGTCAGCACATGAAATTAGCTGAACTCACTGCCAGTCACGATAAAATTGACCAAGAAATGCAAAAGGACATTGACAAGCATCGTGAACAGAAAGCGAAGTTGGAGAGTGACATAGTTTCCAAGAAGAAGCAATTGGCACAACTGAAGCAGGAGCAGAGTAAGAAGAAGGGTGAAATTGATGCTGTAGAAAAATCAGCAGCAACCCTTAAGATGGTCACTCGGCAGATTGACGAGTTGACCGTCAAGTATGATCAGCAGTGCCAAAAAGTCAATCTCGACCAGATGAAGACGGAAATACAGGAGAAGAAGCAGCATCGTGATAAACTACAGGATCAACTGGATAAATTGGATGAGGAAATTACCAAGATCAACTCAGTGGCGTCTTTAAATACGGAAATTTCGCTGAAGGAGAAGCAGCTAAAGAATCGCGAGATTGAGATTCGGCGTGTCAAAAGTAAACATGCAGATAATTTTGTGCGTTTGTTTGACGATAAGGATATTGATGGACACTTCAAGGATAGAGTACAAAGAATGTATGACGATGCCGTTAAGGAGATCGCCGTACTTAACCGATCCGTCAGCAAGAATCAGCAAAAGATTACCGAGCTGACAATTGCCAGAAAAACTTTGAAACTGGAGGTCGCACGACTGGAAAAGGATTTGGAAGAGGGTGAGGAGAAAGTTTACGAGTTGTGTCACTCAAGTCCGTTTGAAGATGTTCTGGAGAAGGTCAAGGAAAATGTGGCCAAATTCCGTCTTGACTACGGAGTTCACAAGTCTTCTGAGACGTTGTACAAACAGTAAGTTCAACAGTTTTAAAGGATATTTCATGTATTTTCAAATTGCTTTCATCTTAGATATTTAAATAAATTGGAACAGGAGCCTTGCTGTCCTCTTTGCCACAACAACATGTCTGAAGACGGGGTAAGTTAAGACATTGTTCAATAAATAAGTTAATGAACTAAAATTTGTGTTTCAGGCTTCTACAATTGCCGGTGAGCTCAAAGACAAAATTGTCCGGCTTCCTGACAACATCCAACGTTCCCAGAAGATCCTTAATGCAGAAGAAAAAAAGTATGATCAGCTATTATCTCTTCAGCCGCTCATCAAAAGCATCAAACAGATGCAGAAGGACATTCCAGAAAAGAAGCAGCTACTGAAGAAAACTGAGGAGCAGCTGTCCGATGAAATGCAGGAAAAAGAGACGCTGGAATTGTCACTTTGTGAGCCAAATTCCATCGTGGATCTGGCCAACTCAATGCTGGGCGACATGTCGCTGCTGGACGAAGCTCGCAAGGACTGCACTCGCATTGAACAGGAAATTGAAAATCTAAAGCAAAAATTGCCCAAGAATTTGAACATAACGATGACAAATGAAGATGCCCAGCTGGAGAAGAGCACAATTTCGGCAGAGATCAAGGCGGGACGCAAAGATATTGACAGGCTCGAGAAGAAACTGGATTCGGACGCGGAAATGCTGAATAGTTTACGCGAAAAACGCAACAGTCTTAAAGACAAGCAAATTAAACTGAACGAAGGTGTTCAAGCACTATCCCAGCTGAAGCAGCGCCAACAGGAGATTACAGATCAAATAAATTCCATAAATGAAGAGATTGGCAGTCTGGAGGGTAAAATAAATCCACTTAAAGTGACCCTAAATGCCGCCATCGCCAAGAAGGAGCAAATAAAAACAGACAACAGAAAAAAGGCCAAGGAATTTGAGACAAAGCTGGCTGGTTTGAAGAAGAGCGAGGACTCAGTGGATCGTTACTCAAAAGAGATTCGAGTTCTTGTTGAGATGAATTTGCCTGAAAAGAAGGAAGAAGTCCTTAAGAAAATTAAACAATGCACCGATCGTGAGAAGATCCAAAAAGAATTGAGTGAAAAACTGCGCTGCAGCATTGACAAGCTGAAGGAGGAAATTGCTGGTCAGGAGATAATCGAGCGGGATCTTCACGACAATCGTGAACTGAAATTGCTTGAGGACGAGATAACTGATTTAAAGACCAATTTGGACTCTCTCACACACGATCTCAGTACATTGGACTACAGAACCGTGATCCGGGAGAAGTTAGCGCTCTGCAACAAGCGGGACCAGCTGTCAGAGCTGCGATTCGAGTTGATTGGTCGCCGAGGAACGCTAAACAATCAAATAAAGACGGCCGAGGCCGAACTGCAGGATCCCAAGTACAAGAATTCAGTGAAAAACTACACACAAACTGTCTATCAAGTGACTGTCTTGAAGAAAATGGAGAAAGATCTTACCAAGTACAATACAGCGCTGGAAGCGGCGCTGCTCAAGTACCACGCCGACAAGATGGAGCAGATCAACAAGTTGATTTCGGAGTTTTGGCGCACAATTTATCGCGGCAACGACATCGATTGCATCCAAATTCGCACCGACGAGGCCAAGGAGGGCACCAGCGAGAAACGTCGCTCCTACAACTATCGAGTGGTGCAGATTAAGAATGACACCGAGATTGATTTGCGTGGTCGTTGCAGCGCCGGCCAGCGGGTGTTGGCTTGCCTCATCATTCGCATGGCGCTGGCGGAGACTTTCAGCGCTAATTGTGGCGTCTTGGCGCTGGATGAGCCGACTACCAACTTGGATAAGGTTAACATTGCAGCTCTTTGTATCGCTCTGAATCGGATTGTCGAGGAACGTGGAAATTTGGCGAGCTTCATGTTGATTGTCATCACTCACGATGAAGATTTCATAACGACTTTAGGAAAAGTCGACCGGTAAGGAACTGCAAATGCTTTAAAACGGCTATTTTCTCACCGATTTTCTTTGATCAGGTATTACAAGGTGTCACGTAACGATGCGGGAAAGTCTATCATCCAAAAGGTCAGGCTGGCCTAGACGCTACATCATTCAATCACAAAGATATTTACAAATCTTTAAGTAGGTTTTTATTTTCTTTAAATAATATTTTCGTATACTTTGTGAGCGAATTAACTCAGTTTCAGTTCTCTCTAATAAACAATAATTAAATTCCTATTTAATATCGAATGATTTGCTCTCCTAACAATAAATTAACATTAAATATATTTACAATTACACTTGAAGAAACATTTCTTACAAACATTATAAGACGCTAACAAACACTCAAAATATTGTAAACAAAATTAGTACGGAAATGATGAGAATGCTGGCGTTTCCCTTCGGCACCGCACCAGCGCTGGTGCCACATTCACCATTCCTTGAGAATGTCTCACAATGTGTGCTGAGCAGCGTCCTGGACATCTTATCCAGGAATCCCCTTGTAAAAAGGCCCGCTTCCTGGCCGCACATGTCGGTCGTTGTCATTTCCGAGCAGTTCAAGTAGTCCAGAAACGAACAGCAGACCGTCTTCAGTATTCTGTCGCGCTCCGAGTTCGTCGAATTGCTGTCCGGCGGCGGCATGTCCTCGCCATCAATGGATGCTATCGTCTCCTGGTACTTTTTGGCACAAACCTCGTAGACTGGTCGTACTTGGCTTAAGCAGGACGCGTGACGTAGAAATTCTGCATGCAAGGATTTTGTGTTGTAATTGCGTGAATGTCTAAGAAAACTGACAAATACCAACCATCTTGGTAAGATCCTTCTTTGCAGAGGTCATGGATTAGTTGGCCAGTTCCTTGGTAGATCTTCAGGAAGTTATTTCGATCCTCTAAAGTCATACAGCGCCGCGTGTAACTTCGAATGCAACTGAGTCCTTTGAATAATTCACTAGAAAAACACGTTTTTTGAGATGGGAAATTCAATTTTTCTTTAAAGGAAATCATTTGGCAGGACTTTGTCAAACATAAACTTACGGACAAAGTTTCGTGAACTCCTCCTTTTTCGTGATGTTGGAGAACTCGGCCGGAGATTGAAACAATTGCAAGGGCTGTGAGCATTTGATCAATTCTTCCTGACCGCAATTTTCCGCTTTCGCACGTGTTGCCAAAACTGTTTACAAGAAAGGATAAACGTGTAAATAATTTTGTAACTGTAAATTCCATTATTTAGTTAAATAACGTCAAAACTCTGTAAAAAAAAGCTAAGTCAGAACAATACGTCACGGCGAATGGGGTGGAAAAATTGCGTCAACTTGATAAAGGATAATCCCATATTCATTAGGAATTTTTTTCGCCAGCACGTGTGTCGCTTTTTCGCAGCGACAACATTTGAACATGTGCTTAAAATCGCTAATCCTAAGGATGTCCTAATATGTCAAAAACGTGCCGTGGACCATTTTCCCGCTCACTTTTTGTTTGCACGGCATGATTTTCTTGTTGTCTAATAGCGAATCACGAGTTTCAGTAACTGACAGACAGAAACAGCATTTTCGTTAAGGTAAAAATTAACATCCTTGTGGTAGGAGCAAGTACAAGAATTCCTTGTACAAATTTATTGAGATGAATCCTTAACCAATTCTCCCCTGATAGTTCTGGATGCAAAATATGTACATTTTGGTGGTATAACAATTCATAACGTGTTGGGACTTGGAATCGGTTTTAACTCCCGCAAGGATTCTGTTGGGAGGTTTGATTCGGTTAAGATAAAACTTTAATTCATAGATATTACCATCTATTCACGATTTTATGTTGAAAAAGTCTTACGAAAGGACAAAGGATTGGCGCAAAATTCAATCGTTTACGCTATTGTTACGAAAACTATTAAGTCCTTATCTAAAATCTTAAAAGGATTATGAGAATTTTAATGTTCAATAAAGTAGCAATAATTATTTATCAGGATATTTATTCAAAATTTATAAATAATTCGCAAAAAGGACACACAAAAAAGGCAGGGATACCCACACGAAACTTTATTTACTTTC
>JANSTS010006749.1:0-13157 GCA_026546915.1 Sylvicola fuscatus
AAATTGAATTTTTGATTTAGTCAAATACTATTTTTTTATCAGTTCAGGTATAAACGATGAATATACATAATCTACTTTTAATTAAAATGTTATCCTGTTATTTACAATTAGATGCAAATAAATTAAAGATGTTAATTGTACTAGCAACGTGTACTTAAAGAACCTATTTCACGAATTATAACTAACATTAAACCAATTTAGTAATTAAGAGTAAACTGACTACTGAGTTTAACTATGTATTAACGTTTTTATATTTTTCACACATTTTTTGAAGTGGAATTATTTGTAGTTTCTTATTTAGAATGAAATGTCTTATACCACATGTATATGATAAATAAAACTGATGAAAAGTGGCTTTACAGAATTGACGGACCATTATTTAATTTAATTAGCACTTACACAAGGTCGTCCCAATCGTCTTTTTCCTTTTTTGTATGGTTTATTTTAAATAAAAACAAACATGTCTCATTTGACTTGATACAGTTTTAGTTAATATCCGACTTAAACATGGAATTATTCAAAAATGTACGAAAGGGTTCTTATTGATCGATTAATAAAACATAAAAAATAACTTTAATTTACTGAAAGAATTCACAACTCATTAAAAATACATTCATCATAATTGAACGTACATCCGTATCCTTAATTTTTCTGCACAATGACAATGCTAAAAGCTCATTAAATCTAATAATTGTATACTGAATACGTGCCACAGTGAGTTATTACGATTTAATTACATGACAATTATGAATTAACCATCCTAAGTACGTTTAACATCACTCGTATGTGGAATTATTCATCCAAGCGAAATTGATTAAAAAATACAATACGAAATTGCGAAACATTGATTGCATAAATTGTTTTCTCTTCAACACTTCAAGGCCATCAACAAAAGCACAAAAAACATTAAATTGTCTGAATTCCAAAGATATAACTCACAACGACGCCGAGAAGAAGATTAAGAAATTTCAAGTGGATAGCTAATACTGAAGACATCAATTACACCACAAAATTTTGCATTAATATTTTTTTTGGAATTTTTATATATGTTACAATTAAATTTCCATACTAATTTACACAAAATGAATGTTTCCAATAAAATAGCATATATTACCATAGTTTTTTATTTTAAAAAAAGATGAATTTTTCATTGAAACCTTGAAATCTCTCCGGAAATGAACACACAGCATCCAAATATGTGAACAACACACAAAAAGAGATGTTTTCTAAAGTGATTGCATTATTTTGTGTTAAATCAATTATTGCAAACATTCCAAAGATCAAGCGAAAATTGCAACATTATACATTTTTACCAAACAAAAGCCCACACACCTCCGAAATTTACTTGAATGGGGGATATTCCATGACCCAGAATTCAAATATTGTCAAAGCGAGCCGCTTGAATTCAAATTACATTTAATCATAAAATTCCAAAGTGACTATCAAGATTCTAGACTCTAGACTCTAGAGGAAGAGAACGTGCCATCAAGATATGATTCAGTGAATGTTTTACAAAAAGTTTTAGTTGGCAGTTTGCAAGATAACAAAAAAAAAGTTGAAACTCAGACAGTCCGCTATCTGCAGTTGAAAACGTGCATCTTGATAATACCAACTGGTATAAATAAAAGAACTGGTAAAGAGGCGCTTTAAAAAAATGAAATTTTATTAAATCTTAAAAGTACGACGTACGTGACAGAATGCACTTTTTAGTATAGAAATGATAATTTTTCATTCATATGCTAAGTGCTGTTTTGTTGAGTGCTCAGTCAAAAAGCGACTTGAGTCATCTGGTTTAAGTCAACGAACCTATCGATATTGTGTTTGCATAAAAGATCAGTTTTGTTCTTAACCATTTCAACTGTTGGTTATGTAATATGAATATTAAGTGTTAACTATGGGGATTTCCAGTACGTTGTAAGAATGATCTTCTGAAACGGCTTACGGTAAATTACCGAAATCTATAAGGTATTTAATTATTTCATTAGCCATGCCTACAAAATATAAGCATCAGTGGTGACTGATGAAGCTTGCAATATTGACTTTAACATGTAGGTTATTTGTTTGTTTAAAACCAAAAATACCAATAATTAAGACTTTTAGCTCGATAAAATCCATTTAAACTTAAAGCTATAAGAGCCGAAAACATTTGTTTTGAATCGGCTTTAGAAACACAAGTTCTGACCTCAACGAATTATGTAAATTATGTTGATAAAAATATACATACATACATAGTATTTAGCTCACTGAGTGTTAAACTCTAAGCTTAAACAAACAAAAACTGG
Source organism: Sylvicola fuscatus (assembly GCA_026546915.1). NCBI lineage: Eukaryota > Metazoa > Arthropoda > Insecta > Diptera > Anisopodidae > Sylvicola > Sylvicola fuscatus. The sequence continues at coordinate 2,283 of JANSTS010006749.1, forward strand.
CCGAAACCAACTATCAATAGCAAGACATTTTTTTGCTTTATTCGTCTTCTTGTCATTCATCCTCATTAACACAAATATTTTGACCGATACTTGCCTATTACTTGGCGATGTAATAATAAATTCAGTAAAAAAAAAACAGTTTATTTTGACATAAACAAATATGTGTATGCGGAAGATCATTTGTATTTGTCTTCCTTCTTAAATATACAAATCGTGCCTATCGTACTGCAACATCTCAAAAAAAAAAACTAAACAAACTTAACAAAGATAGACCACAAATTGCCCATTTAAGATTGTCTCAACGATGTCTGGTATTTTCTGACGAACCGTAGACTCAAGATAACGACGTCAACTATGATTTGAAAAAACGCTAAAGGTCGTCCATAAATGATGCGCAAAAAATAGAGCTACTTGATGTCGATTATGAAAGCAATTTGACAAGCGACTTAAATGCCCATAAGGCCAAATATTATTTTTAATTATTGGATTTATTGCGTTTAAAGAAAAAAACACGTGGCGCATTTATTATAAGAGATGTTGCACTGCAAAAAGAAATGACGCATAAAAGAACATTGTGATGTAGTTCGTTAACATTAGGAAAAACCCAGAAATTCAAGAGCTGTCTGAAGATGTAAGCAAAACCCTTTGTATTCATCCAAAGGTAAATGCAGTTTTGCAAGGTAGAATGCAGCGGCAATGCAGTGTGGATCAGAATCATCCGCATCTTTTATACACACATTAATTGGGTAAATGATGGCGAAACAGAATTGATAATTTCCCCAGATCCGGTTGACTATATGCCAAAACCAGCCCGCGTGGAAAAGGAAAGAATACTTCGGCACAGTCACACAAGTCGCTCAATATCGGGTGCAAGGCGTTTTTAGCGAAAACGCACGAAAAATAAATTTATATGTTCATTTATGCTTACGACTTTTCTCAGTCTCTCATTTTTAACGATTCAAATTTAGAATCAATGGGAAGAATTGACCGAATTGGAATCGAACGAGAAACGGCCAAACTACAAATATAGTTTAAGACAAGCAACATTGTTTGTGTGAAATTTACATTTCTTGTGTTTGTTTGGTTTTCAAAAGCTTTGAGAAAAAAATTCAATGCACCCAGTACCTGAAATATAACTGCAATAATGCAAATCAATTAGAAAAAAATTCCATATTTCCTGTATGATTTTCTACCCCAAAAACACAAAAGCTTAAGATTATTCATAATATTTTGGTCAATGCTTTTTTGCAGCATTATCAAACTAAATAATATATCAGTAGAGTCAAAAACAAGATGACGAAACTGAAAACAAAAACACAAAATGAGAAGATGCGAAAAGAGTCGAGAACATCGGCAGATTGAAAGATCCGGGTTCGTTGTCCATTATCACCGATTAAGTCTATTGTTTTTCTTTGCGTATTTTTGCCTGCAGGTTTAGTTTTAGAGCGAGCGACTGCACAAAACCTGTCATACATTTGCAAGATGCAGAATATGCGTTATAAATTATGTTGCGGTGGCCATCAAACATATATGAATATATTATTGTATAGGCAATTTAAGAATGATTAGCATGCTTTCTTCTTGGATTTTCCCAAACTTATGTGGTACGATGAACTTTTATGATGATCAAAGATATAGTTTACTGGCGTTCTCTTTTAATTAATTCACTACAAAAATTCAGTTTTATTTTGTTTACGAATATGGGATATTTCCAAAAAAAAAATACTTTCAAACTAATGTCTAACGTATTTTTATCTGCATTCTTTTTTGTTTTTTTTTTGTTGCTTTTTTCAGTAACCAGAATTTGAAATTTTTGCAGAAATTTTAAAAAAGATGTAAATTATGGAATAAAGTAGAATAAAATATAATACATGGGTTAATTTAATATTTTATTAAATATATTGTAGCCACATTTTTTCAAAACTTTTGGAATAATCAGTTAATACTCTTTTGGATAAATACCACATAAATCCAGACGGATAAATCAATCATTATATGCTATAACTTTTAAGATACCACGAATTGTTACCACACAGGAAGGCGCAAATTTACCAAAAATAAATATCACAAGGTTATTTATAAGCCTCATCACAGAGCGTTCATAATTAAGTTGAGAAAACACACAAAACGCGATAAAAATTCATCTTTATACGGTCTACCATCAAAAAAGCTCACTCGACACAATGTCGGATTTAATACTTTTAAATGGTCGCGATCATTCCTCGTACAAGACGTTTTTTTATAAGAATATTTATGCTGCCTCATAATTTGTGATTTGGAGTTTCGAGTTAGTTTGTTACTTTATGGTGCAGGCATTATTCATACTGTAATAAACGCAAACGTGCATTATTCATTTTTGGTTTGTTTTGTTGAAAATATTATTAAATAATGTTATTTTAATTATTAACATTATTTATATTTTTATTATTTTTTTTTAGTACATTGGAAATGAGAATATTTTAAAGAATGTTCAATAATGGTATGCAAATTAATTGAATTTACATTTGCTGAAGTCCATTTCGGGGTGCTGTTGCATAAACCTGTAAAGAAAACAGTTTAATGAAACATAGAAATAGAACGTTTAGCTGTTGTTGCTTACATCTTTAAAGTGTCTTGTTTTTTTTGCTCATCGCTAGTTGGCAATCCCATTTCTTTTTGCCGCTGGTCATACATCATCTTCTCAACCAATCCACGCGTCTCTCCGTCCAAGTCGGACAGCTTAGATGAATCCGGATTAATTTTCTTCGTTGAAATGGGTGGATCTGTGCTCATAAGACGATCCCACCAAGTCATTTGGTTAACCTAATAAATAAAATTTATAAATAAATAACACCGTTTTTTTTAAACACAAATATTACAATACCTTTTCAAAATTAATGACAATCGTATTGCCGTCTTGGATTAACCAAACAGAGTCCTCCACTTTAATTTCCTTGCACAATTCCCCGTCAATGATGAATGGTTGATTTTTCAGTCCAACTTTGAGCCCCTTCTTGGTAATCGTACAGACAACGTCGCGTGGTTTCAAACTGAAATTGATGTCAAATGGCACCCGGAGCTGTAACATTATTTTCGAACAGAAGATTAGGTGATGAGCGTTTAAAATTCACCTTATACACTGTAGCGGGTGAAATTTTCATAGCGCAAAAAACTAATTTACATAACTTCTTTTTGTGCCTTTTTTGTTACCTGAAAGATCGCGACCTACGCTAATTTTAAATACATAGTTAGCTAGCATATTGACTTTGAATATAGTGGTTTAATTTCTGCTAAGCGTGGAGTTTTTATTTACATAAATGCTCTATGTATACATTATAGTTCTAAATTCTAATTAATTGTTAATTTCTCATACACATGTTTTTGGCTTTAAGAAATTTGCTGATGAAATGATATATATATTGTTTAATAGAGGCAATGTTTCTAGTCAGATTAACTACAAATTTGTTCTCTTTGAGACTTCGACGCTACATTTCTCAACAATCGTTGTAAAATAAATTATACTTTTAAAGGTCAAACCTGAAGACATCGCTAAGACTATGTAAGATTTGGTGAATACTGGCGCCAAATATTTTGTTAATTTAAAGCAAAACCCGAAATGATTTCAACACCGTATTTTTAATAAATCATAATATTAAACAACTTCAATGTCATACTCTCTTTGAGGTTTTTATGAAAAGGAAGGCTTTAATGATTTTGTGAAGTAAAATCTTGTTAAGCACTTTGACATTTTGCAACAAAAATAAATAAAATTAATCCAAAATTAATTTAATTAAAGATGGAAAATTCTTGGCATATTCCCCGTGCAACACTGGGTTCCGGCTCTGGTTCAGGCACCAGCAGCCAAAAATCATCTACCTCAATTAAGTCTAGCGACATAAACCTTCCCGATACGCATCGTGGACGTAACAATTTGGCATTTCAAAATGATGGCAAATCAAAGAATGCAGGAAAACGGCCATCAGACAATGGCCGAAGACTGCGGGATATTGACAAATCAAACGGAAGTCACATTAACTCAAACGGCAAATCATCATCAACCGAGAATAACGAAGCTGTAAAACGAGGATCACAATCTTCACAAGGTTCTGCTAGCAGTAATCACAGCTCACACGTAAGTCGAATTAAACAAAAACAAAAAAATATACGAAAAACCTAATGTGATTGTTTAAATAATTTACAGAGCGCCTCATCCGGCTCAATGCTTCTGACTGCTGCAAATCTAGAGCACTTTGCGAAAATACATAAAAAACTTCATTCTGACGACATTTCATCTCGCATTCAACATCAACTATACAACACAAATATTACGCTGCCACCAGCAGGCGTTTCCGATTCAGCACGTCAGGATACCGCAAAACCGCATCCAGACGACACAATTTTACCCATTGATTTGATGCGTGCGATGGCAGCCAAGGCACATACCAAAGACTTAGACACATTGTCAGTGGCCAGTTCGACACATTTTACGGTCGTCAACGGTGTTGGCGGTCCCCAAAGACCAACAAAGGAGGGCATCTGCAGCCGTGGTCACCAAATTACTGTTCTAATACTGACGATGAGCATCATCTTTTTGATTGGCATCGTTGCAGCGGTTTTTATGTTAGAAAGTAAGTCTCTTAAGGGGGAATTCAAATTTCTATTTACATTAAGTTGATGCTGAAGTATGCGTTTTTAAATACTTTATGGCTCAATGAATGATTTTAAAATAAAATCGGTTCAGTTTTTAATAGTTTTATTCATTTTATTTAGTGCGTGCCCAACGGATGCCACACATGTAAATTCAACATCACAACTATTCTACAAGTAATCGACTGTCTCGTCCTGAACTTCTATGCCACTACATATCGGCTTACTGTTCGCAGCATTATATCAACTAAAGTATTTTAGATTTTTAAGACATCATCAGAGATCGGCGAGTCGAATGGACTCTTTCGCAATAACTTATTATATATTAATTGGAATCACTTTTTATTTATTTAATCAATTAAACTATCTAATATTTTGCATTTGAATATCACGATTAAGAACTTCATTCATATTATTATTGATTATAAACTCCTACATAAACTGCAGCGTAAAGCATGCGAAACTATTCATTCTTTTTTTTTCTGTACAGAACAAAAAAAACAAGTAAATACATTTAAGTATTGCCGCAAATAGAACATTTTCTTTATAATAAAATATTTTTATTTTGATAATCAATTATTTACCTCTGTGATATTTAAATAAATCGCTCACTTTAAAATGTATAATGTAAATGGATTTAATTCTTTTTTTTTCAGAAATTTTGTTATCTTTTATGCTTCTTTGTTTTTTTTTTGTTATAAGTTGTCTATTCCATCATAAATGTATTCTTAGTTTAGTAATTATGTGATTGCATATTTGGATTTAGCACCCTCAAATTTTGTTTTACAAAAACAAATTGCCGGTCAATTTATTCAGAACAGCGTCTGTGATATGTAATGATCTTAATTAAAAAACTTTTCTTTCTAAATCTAAACAGATGCATTTGCATATAAAACAATATCGACATACATTACTATAAAATTAATAAAATAACGGGTCCACATCTTTATCTCATTGCCTAAATTTTTTTTTTCACAATCAAAAACGTTCACGATATGTATTGAGTTTAACTTATGTTATATGTATATATTCGTAAATTAATATTTCATATTTTTGGCACCACATTGATATGTATCGTTTCGTTTTTGTATATTTGTTGAGTATATTATACCTAAAAATATATTGATTTTGCCACACATTTATGTACAGCGAAAAAAAAATTATTAATAAATAATACGGCAGCGATAAAAATTAGAGTAGAACGATGAGCAAGAGTATAATAAGAAAGTATATAATTCAAAACAAAATTGGAAAAATGATTTTAAAGAAAGTAATTTTTTTTTAGTAAATGGAAAAATTCTAGTTGTCAGCAATCGATTAATCAATGCATATTAACATAAAAATGTACAGGATACACTAAGCTGTCTAATCTCTAGCAATATTTTAAAAAAATTCCCCATTATTCGTAGCATTAATCATGTTAGCAAATATGAGCATAATCTGGATTCTCAAAAATCCGGACGGATAACAACATCAGAGAGAAGCGCTTCAACACGACTTTCGTTGACGTCAAAAAAAACATCTCCAAACGAGGCCAGCCCATTATTTTTTTGTCGCCGAAAGCACCAGGAATCGGTAATCACAGTCTCTGGGCAATCGTTTTCATGGGACGAAGATACATCGTTTATGCAATTTTCGGGCTTGCACTTAAAGTTAACATTACTTGTTGATGCTGACATGGAATTATCATCGTCTTTTATAGTAGGCCCTGCTTGTTTCAAATATTTTGAATTCCTTGAGCGAGAACGTTTTGATTTAGAGCTTTTAGACTGCTGACAGTTAATTATTTTTTGTTTAACTTTATACATTGTGTTAGAAAGGCCGTTGCCGAAGGAGTCAAGACCTTCGGGAAACGTTTTATTCATTGATTTGCGAATTGGGGTAACATATCTCGGACTATGCTGTTGTCTTGAACGTGAATCCTTACAAGAAAAAATTGATATTACAATTTAATCTTACAAAAACTTTTCCAATTAAGGATTGGCTGCTACAAATCCCAATGAAATGGAGTGTAGCGTTTGAATTTGTCAAAATACAACCGATTTGTCTAATACATAATATAACAAAACTTATCAAGTCGCAGTAGAATCTATATCAAATAAGAAGCATTTAAAGCATTCAAGAAATTTACATATCAACACTCTATTTCCTTAGCAACCACCAACCCAAACAAAGTATTCGAATGAACTTACCTCAACTTCTTGCAAAGTTTGTGTCCAATTATATTTTTCCAGATCACATCCATTACCAATGTTTGGCTTCAGTTTGTCCTTTTCATTTGGATCAGATTCATCAGCATCTTCTCCAAGTGGTTGAGAGATAATTTTTTGTTTAGATCTAAATGTCGGGTTGAAAATTTAAAAAATTGGATTTCCGGAGTAAAATTTAACAAATTACTTCTCTAAATCAATTTCTTGTTGCATCTTTGCTGCTTCTTCATCCGTTATTTCAGTAATTGCCGCAGATTCGGAGGCTTTCTCATTATTGATGCGCTGATTTTTTAGTGTCTCTTTACGTTTAGCCTCACGTTCCTCCTTTTCACGTTGAATTCGGCTGGCAATGACTTGGGCCTTTTTAGCCTCAACACGGAATGTTGTCAGTAGCAACTGCAAACAATTGACCGGTGAACATAACCTAAAATTATTTGTAAGACTTGCCAAGATTTAATACCTTTTCCCATTCACCTTCTTTTGCACCAACAAAAAAGTCAGTCTTTCTTGCCAAAAACTCTGCAATGGTTTTCAGTAACTACAAATAAAAAAAGGCCATTATCATTATGAGACATCAGTTGTTGAACAATGTGGTACTTACGTCTGGAACACCACCTGGGTGCTGCTCAGCCAATGAAAGCAAAACACTATCGTAGGTATAAATTCGCTCTTCAGCGCTAACCATCTTCTATATTTGTTCGATTTTTCTAATATTTTAAATTTCAAAAACAATTTTTTTTGTGCAACTTGCACTTTTTGATTTCGTCTTGAGCTCGCAACACAACACAACTTGCAATTATTTTCAGCTTAGCTATCTTTATATAATATCGCTAGAGTGAATTGTCATTTTTCGATTGACATTTGAGTTTTGACACAACACAATCTGGTGTGTGACTTATGAATTTTGACTGATCGTATTTTATAAATAACGATAAGCAAATTCAAATCAAATTTGTTTTATTGTTCAATTTAATAAATTGTTTTTTTTTTTAAATTATACGATTAACACAATCAATTTTATGTTGTTTTATTTAATGTTTTTAACATATACATAGATATGTTTGCAACAATAAAATATATTGACTTATATTTGTAGTAATTGGAGATAATCATAACTTGTTTCAGCGGCTGAAAACAATTAAATTGTTGTTCGCGGTATTTTTAAATTGGAGAAAATTATTAATAACGAAAGAAACAATATTTTAGAGATTAAATATTGATAAAATCAATTTTGTTCTTAAATAACTACGAAATATTTATAGTCATTGGTAAATCAATTGTGGTTTCTCAAAAAAAAAAATTGTATTGAATTATTATTTGATTTAAAACTTAGATTGCCGGATAATGGCTAATTGGTATAGCTTCTTATTTTATTAACAACTAGAACTCTACACAATATGTCTTCAGTGTATGAACAGCTAAATGTATTTCTATTGTAATCGCAACTTTCAATTTCCAGATAGGAAATTGAATGTCTTTTATTGATTTTTATTATGTATATCACATATTGTAAAATTATTTAATGCATTGATATTAGAGCAAACCCTAAAAACCAAAGGCCATGCAAATACGAAGGAGTTGTTACTCAATACGAATCGTATATCCCAATTTATCGATCACTGCTTCTTAACCGAATGAAAAGATTGAGGCGGACGTGTGCGGTGTGTGTGCCCTAATACGTCATAGTTTGTCCCTTGTTTCTGCAGAGTGCACATGCGCGGGAAAACCTCTCCCGTGAGAGTTCATGATATGAAACAGCATTCTCTTTAGCTTTTTCCTTTTACATAATAAATTAAATTATTTTAAATAAAAATTCGTAAAAAATTCCTGTACAATGTCATACACAGTTCACGTGTAAGAAATTTCAATTTCCCCTTAAGAACACCCCACCAATGTCAGAAACTTGCTTATTCTGTCAATGGCGCAGAGAAAAAAACCGACTGCATGCTTTTCGGCTGTCGCTTCACAGGCAAGTTCGTCATTCACAGCGCTCAGTTTAGTTCAGACAGTGGAAGTTTTAACACGCATTTAATTGCAAGTCTCTAAAATCTATTAGCAGATCAATAATCGTGAAAACCAACCAACAGACATCTACATACATACATACACACAATTATTTTAGAATTTGCAAATTTGTTAAGTGACAAGTTAACGGAATCGTGAATCTAAAAGTTTTCATTTAGCAACAGAGGAGCCAAATCCAATTTCTTTTATTTTGAAACGTCCAAAACCATTTTTTCGTTTGTTCACGAACTGTGCGTGGAAAGTTTATAATACTTAACGACTGGTTCGCAAAGAGTTGATCCTTTTTCGTCTGTGAGAAGCAGAAAAAAAGACCAAATCTTTATTCATCCAAGTAAAAAAGAATCGACAGAAAAGCACTTTTTTTTTGCTGGTTACATCAGGTTGTGCAGTGTGCGCTTGTATTTGAACAAAGTAAGTAAATATAAAGAAAAGTTATTTTTTTTTATAAAAAGATGTGTTCTGGAGTCAATACGAGAAATTCAGTGACGTTTTCAATTATGTAATACTCGTGTATGCTTGCTTATGTAGAGATGGGTATTAGCGAGAAAAACGAAGCATCGCGTCTCGTCATCGAGACTCAATTGATTTTTCCGAGCACGGCACGTTGCTATAAGGGATAACTTGGTCTTATAAGGATTTATATGAATAGAACGTTCAGAAACGGGGAAGAACTAGGTCGAGAGAGCGTAAAAGAAGGTTCATTCAAGGACGACTGTAAGTTCGTTATTTATTACATGCAAGGTGCTTAGCCCTCCTTGCACAAGTTCTTGTGCTGTGCAATTTTTGACATCTTGATGAAGTCGTCGACATTCAATTCACGTTAGTTTATTTAAATGCATCGTATTGCACCAAACGGGTTTCAAGCAAAGTTTTAAATAGAAATCGTCTGGAATTTATATTAAGAATCACAAATCACAGTGCAACGCTGCTGCCTTAAGATATATTCTTGGGTTTGTAATTATTGCGTTTGCATGCGGCTTATTTACTCGCACGTCGCGTCACAAGACGCTACTTCACAATGTGCGCATTTATTTTTAGCAATACGCCGAACGAGGCATGTATTCACATATGAACATTATAAGGCTCGAGGAAAGCAACGCGGCGCAATGTGATGTGAGTCGTGACACCGCTGGCATGCGATAATATTTAAGATAAAATGCCTATGTAAGTGACTAGCGGCATTAAAATGCGTGCATACCTCATGTAGATATAATTATATATCGGGCTGTACATTGTACAATGTACATACGACCAATATATCAACAACATTTTATTTTACATAATATGAGTCAAGCGACATAATATAATCAGGAACCTAGCCGGTCAAACATTAAGAGTACTTTTGAAAATATTATTAAAATATTTCTATAAGTTGTGAAAGTCAGAATTTTGCACCTTAGACATATTCTTCAATGAGTTTTCTAAGATAGCACTTTTTAATTTATATTTGTATGTGACTATATTATAATATGCAACGACTGTTATAATCAAATCTTAAAAAGATAACTATCCGATTGTATAAAAGTAAAGCTTGGTAATTTAAATGTTTCTTTAGTTTTAACTTCAATGACTAAATCTCACACTTGATGTATATAATGTTTTACCTATGTATATATCGACAATAAAAAATAGATAACATATAATAATTTTAAGAGTCTAAAAAAATGAGTAAATATTGTTGTTGGAGTGTAAATACAATATTTGGTTAGTCTACTGCAATGTTTTTGTATTTTAAAGCATAAATGCAATTACTGCTACATTTTTGACACAATATAAAAAAAAACGATGTAGAATGTGTCTTTTCATGTCTTGTCATATTCAATTTTATTTTTAGAATATAAAAGTATACTGTAATATATGGCAGATGTTATATTGAATAATGTATGTGTTTTGGTCTTTATCCATTTTAAAAATCAATTTTATTATTTTGATCTATTTGACCTCTGCAATATACTCTCAGCACAAAATAGCTGCAATTTCGCAAAACACTCAATTAATAGTTAAACGTCCCAAA
>JANSTS010006751.1:4569-17711 GCA_026546915.1 Sylvicola fuscatus
TAATTTTTACAAATGATAAACAACTTTATTTTGCGCATCTTTTGACAAAACATTTAGCACAGTTTCCAAATTTTATAACCTAAGATACTTTTTTTTTCTAAAATCTCCGGCTCTCCCTGTCACATTTTTAAATATTAAACACCTATTGATGAATGTTTCATAAAACTTTAAAAAAAGGACTTATATGAGTTAATAAAACCAAAAATGCTGACGACATTTTGATCAGTGTAGGCCTCAAAAAAAGCTAACATCAAAAATCATTGTAGTTTTGAAACCAATGTTGGAAAACGTTTTCTCTTAAAATGGATAAATATCAAGGAAAAAGTTAATTTTTCTACGCAACATCACGCGTTCAAATAAAAGCTGTAAGAAAAATAAATCAAAATATATAAACAGATAATAGATGATTTTTGAATATTTATTCTTTCTGCATAGCTGCAGGCGTACTACGACAAGCTTTTCACATAAAAAAAAGCTTTAGTGGATCATTAAAATTTCTTTTTTTTTTAATAATTTTAAACTACCAGAAAAGGACATTTGACTTAATATCAGTATTTGGACCAAAATAACTATAAATATTTGTATTTATATCTATCTAGTTACTATTTCCAATAGATAACTATTCCAACGGTAAATGTCGTTATAATAACGATACATTCTGTACTTAATAAAATTAAATAATTTGCCTAACTTGACGGAGTTTTTTTAAGTATTGTATTTTTTAATAAAATGCAGAAGACCTTTATAATAATGTATATAACTTTAGCATTCATCGAAAGCATTTTCGTCCCATAGTGGGAGATAACAAGATCTAGACATTTCTGTTGTCGCTACTGCACTTACTTTTGCATTTGTATGCGATAAAACCGGTATCTACCCTTTAAGGAACGCAATGCGCTTCCCTCCAAAAATATCATGCAGTTTTAGACTTCACAAACAAATACTACACATATAAGATGAAGTAATAATGGACAATTGCATTCAGTTTCTTGGAGATTTTATAAAGAAACAACGCCTAAAATGCAATTGGTAAGCATTTTGAAGAGAATACCACTCGATGTTAATTGTTTTATACAATAACTTGTGATTGAATGTGAATTGAAATAATTTGTTGCAGATAACTGTGTTGGTTTTTTGCATTGCCGTGACATTTGCTGCACCACTTGACGATCCCAAAGATGCCGTTATTTTAAGATATGAGAGCGACAACATAGGAATTGATGGATATAAATTCGCGTAAGTTTTCTCCAAACAATGAATTGTACAAATATTTTATTTACTGAAATAATTTTTGATCTAAAACAACATTTTCAATGAAAAACGCAAAAAATTTCATATGATGTAATTACAGGTTCGAGACAAGTGATGGAACATCGCGTTCTGAAGAAGCTGAGCTAAAGAATGCTGGCACAGAAAACGAGGCCATTTCAGTGCGAGGAACGATCACATGGGTGGGTGGTGATGGACAAACTTACACACTAAACTACATTGCCGATGAAAATGGATTCCAGCCACAGGGTGATCACTTGCCGAAATAGTTTGTTTTTTTGCAAAAATTTAAAAAAAATTGCTGCCATCATAATATTGGCTAAGTTATGTTGTTTAAGTTTGAAATTAAATAAATATTAAACACCAAAATGTGAAACGTTTTAAGTGCTTATTTGAATATCGGGTTCGTCGCCTCAGTCTTTCTAAATAAATATTAAATCAGACCAATAAATGTGTTTAAATAAACGCCACTTTCAGTTCACAAATTTGATTGTAATTTCAACTCATAAGAAAACCGAATACAACCTGTTGCATCTATTGAAATTGTGCATCTAATCTTGTACAGTGAAAAATGGCATCTCACAGGTCGGCATCGTGACATTTATGGTCGCGTGTACTGCTCACACTTGCAATAAATAAAGATAAGTAATAAAATTGTGCAAGAAAATTATATACAGCCAGCATTGGAATCTCTCTCTACAATGTCCAATTGATCTTCATCAACGCAATTCGCCAACATACCGACATTATGTAAAATGTTAAGATAAAACGGCTGAGTTTAGACATTCTATGATATAAATTGCTTGATCAAAGTGCATAGAGCAACTGTATGCACTAAAAATATGGCATAATTCTCTCACTACGTCACACAAACACCTTTTTTAAATTGGTCATTAGGTCACCTGTTTAAAAAAAAAACGATTTTCACAAAATATAAGACAAAATAATGAAGTTTCACAACGAAAAGTTTCACTTTCATTTAAATAAAATTCTTATTTATTATTATTAAGTAAACATCTACATCAAATCTATAAAAGAGTCTACTCCACAATGAATTTTAAATGATAATAAACCGCATGAGGATCGCTTCCAAAAACACGCGAAAGCGTTAACATTAAGAAGGCACAGATATTCCGCGAAATAGCTGATGACACCGTCAACTAATATCGCTATAACTTGTATGACAATATTCACATTTTCGTATGGCAAACGCGCATGACATTTAAGTACATTTAAGAGCATCCACGCGATCGTGCTATTATTAAACTTCTTTCGAACAAAAGGCCATTGAAGCTCTAAGATTACGACTTCCTGAAGCGCCGGTAAATGGTAAGACGAATACAAGCTACTTGAGATTTTGTTAGATTCAAAAAATACATGTGCCATCACTCAATCGAGCAAGACGAAATTTCACACAACATCAAGAAAACGGGTCTATAATTATGATTAAAAATGCATCTGATAAATGGGCAATTAAGTTCGGCCCTTTTTTATTCTCCTTGGAAACACCTAATATTAATGCACCACACCTGCACGTCTTTAGTTGGTCTCCAATCGATTAAAGCCAGCGAGAAGCGAGGCCTATCGCGAACATGCGTGTAAATTATGCATACATATGACGGTGAACCCGAGAAGAAGCCCATAAATAACCAGAGAAGTAACAGCGAGATAAATTGCGACACAAATTCGCGAGAATGCTTTAACGTACGCACTGTGCAGCCGATTACGATGCAAAAATCGAAGGAGACTTGAGAAAAACGAGCCGATTCACCCCACAAAGTTGAGATGCTGTTAAAGTTAAAGTACTGCGATCATGTTATTGCAATTGGGTACAGCTGCTGGTGCACAGCAGCCGACTGTAGTTGTGATAATAAATAAAATGGCAAATCTTACAGTAATCTTACTTAACACTGAACAGAAAACAATGGAGAGACGCGCGCAAGGTGAGATTTATTGGGCATTTCTACCACCGACAATATTCGGCAATCGTTATGCAACCACCTTTACCCTGTAAGTGTGTAGCATTATAATCAGTGTGTATATTAATTATTGAATCATCTTTACCACATACACTTTCTTGCCGCCTTTTTTTATTGTCCAAGTCACTAGGCGAGTGCGCCAATAATCTTGTGTACTTGTATTGCAGTTGCCTGTGAAAGTCTTACATACCCGTTGCTGTTTAAGTCGGATAAACAGCTAAAATAATGTGCTTAAGCCGCGCTGTCGTTAAACAATATGTCTAAGCGAGTACATGAAGAAAAGAAAAAACGTTTTTTTTTATTCGGTTGTTGCTGCGGTAAAAAGTTTGGCATTTGAATTGTTACCCAAAATCTTGTCGGTTATAAAACTTTACCCCGAAGCGACAGACTGTATCAGACACAAAAGGCTGTAGGATCGCATTTTGTAAGACTCTTCGCAGTTTGTTTGCTGCTTTTGTGGGACGCACGCGATCAGTTTCGTGTCTTTTGTGTGCGGTTCACTTATTTGCTATAAGATGCATTAGACGAGCGTATCAGTGGCAGCTTGAGATTATGAAGATGAATTGGTTACAATCCAACTGAGGGGGACCATTTTTATAGCAAAACCAATATGGAAATGATCCCGAATTTCCCTTTATGCGGAAATGTGACAGCCTTGGCATATGAAAATGCATAGAATTCGCTAATTATTAATTAAATTCTAATAAAATTCCTACAATAAATAAAAACGGTATCCCCCTATTGTTTAAATTACATATAAATATTCCGAAAACTATCGATTTACTAATTCGATATCCTCCAACTCTCACATTTATTGAAATTCTGTATTATTTAATTAATTTGATCAGTTTGCATAAAAAGTTGCTGATAAATAACAGATTTTATGTATCAAGTAGATATATTCTCTATAAAAAGTGACAAGAAGAAGACTCTAACTCCACCTAAAAAACTCAATGTCTGAATAATATCAGAATGAGATTTAGACGCGCTCATATGAGTGCACACAATAGAGAATGACATTCAGCCGAATCGCCAATGGCAACGAATCGGGATGTGACTCGCCTTTTGCGGCTTAGAACCCATTTTTCTATAATCACTTTTTTGCCATCAAATTTATATAAATAGTTGAAATCTTGCTTTCTAGGTGTCACAAGCAAATCAGTCCGTCAACAGTTTTACGTTTTTTTTCTTTTTTGAATTCTTTAGAATGAAATTGGTGACAGGTGCTGTGATTGCTTTCAGTTTACTGATTGCAAATACTTTGGCGGTTCCTGTGGGCGACCCGAACGCTAAAATTATCGAAAGCAATTTTGAAAATATCGGAATCGCAAGTGAAGGATACAAATTAAGGTGAGTTTCCCTAATTTTTTATTGTCTCAATTATGGTTTGAATGAAAAGTGGTAATTTCTCATAAAATTCATTATCTATAAGAAAGTTCAGTGAAAATATTTTTTAAAGACAATTTATTGAAAAATCAAGATATGTATGAATTTAAGGATTCATTCTTAATAATTAGTATCGATATTATCAAAATTCAATCATCTTACAACAAAAAATTCATTAATGAATAATTTTTTTTAAATTTTAAATTGCATCAAATTATTAATCAAAATCTCTTTACAATAATCTTTTAGCTTTGAAACCAGCGACGGAATTACAAGAAAGGAATTCGGAGAATTGTTTAACCCACAAGATGAATCAGATGGCTTCAAAGTGACTGGTGAATATTCATACATCGGTGAAGATGGCAATACATACAAACTGACGTTTGTCGCCGATAAGGATGGATATCGACCAGCAGCTGAATATATTCCTTAATGAGGCTAAACAAAATCAAACTTTTCTTATAAAATAAGTGTTTTATCTTTAATTCAAATATACATTTAAAAAATATTACTTGTTTCTTCTCATTCTTAGCAATAGCAATTACTTTTCAAAGACATACAATTTTGTAGAACCGAACATCAAAAACCAACGAATTTATGTTTGGAGTGATTTACCTTTTTTGAGAAATCTTTGTTCGTAAAGATAATCGCGGTTCATTGGACTTTTGTTACTTGTTTGAATTTAATGGCATAAACACTTTTTGTTGTTTAAATGGCAATAAACGTATTTTGTGACCGTGATGCAAAGAATTTGATTTCCTCAATTAAATTTTAGGTAAATCTGGCAGGGGAATTACCATACTCAAGACAGAATTAACTGCAAACAATTAATTTTAATTTAGTTCAAAAAATGAAGAATTTAACGATAATAGTTATTCGAATCAGGAAACAAATTTTGGATGCTGTTGAAACATCGTGGCACAGCTTCCAATTAGCGTCAATTAAAGATTTGACTAAGGATTATATGCAAGTGTCGCAAGCATTAAGTGCCCCACCTAGTCCCTAAATTTGAATACCGTCTTCGGCGTGGTTGTCCACAGATGCTACGCAGTTCCATTAAGAAAATACAAAATAAAAACATTATGCTTATTAATTATGCATGTGTCTTCAGCGGCAGACCTTGCAGATATTACCATTTCGGGGAGTCTCTTTGACATCTCTGATCAATTCTATCATCAAACCATAAATCATGAAGAATATTCCCACAGCCATAGATCATGCTGGAAGTGGCGAGCGGATGTGCATTTGGGTGCTGACACAGTTTTTGTTTCACTTGGACACACAGATTTTCTTATATTCGCGGAAACTCGACGCTTATTTGACCAAAAAACGAAGGAAAAAAAAGATAAAGATATTTGCATTAATGCAACCATAACGACATTTGCATGCAGCTATGATTGGCCGGCCACATGGGAGGGACACAGAATTTGCATGGTCATAATGTTTTATGGGTTGAAATTAAATTTATGTTTAGAAAACCGCAAAATTAAATTCCTTATTGTTCCAAATTAACGAATTCTCCTTGATGCAAGCCAGCAAGCCCAAAATGGCATGTCTGCATGTATGTGATATGGGAAATAATTTGCACAATCACAAATTTTAAGACAAATTTGACTATTTCATTATATGGCATTAGGACATATTGTTGGATGTCCGCTAAATATAAATAGTAGGATTCCTGCATAGTCGTTGTCAGAAGTCATTCAGGGTGTCCAGAGTTAACATCTTAAAAATTTCAACTATTAAATCGTCTTAATTTGAATATAATGAAGGTCGCCATTGTGTTTGTAGCGTTGCTAGGTGTCGCTTTAGCTGCACCAGCCGGAGATCCGAATGCCGAGACTCTCAAGTACGAGAACGACAACATTGGCGTCGATGGATACAATTTCGAGTCAGTTTTTTGAAGTGAAGTGAAAAGAATTTCGGTTTAATGGAAAGATTTATTGCAGGTACGAGACAAGCGATGGAATTTCGCGCAAAGAAAAGGCTGTCTTGAACAACATTGGTACCGACAATGAGGCGTTGTCTGTCCAAGGTGAATACTCCTACATCGGGGATGATGGTCAAACTTACAAGCTGACTTTTGTGGCTGACGAGAACGGCTTCCGGCCAGCGTCCGACTACTTGCCAGAAGGTGTTTAATCTGTTAAACATTTTCTATTTTAACTCTGTAAATATTCTAATCATTCTTCAATAAAAATATCCATTTACATTTAAAGCAATTCAGGTTATTAAAGGATAAATTTACTTTCCATTTATTTTTCTGACGTACCTCACACATTTAAACCAAAATAGATTTGCAAGCAAAACCAAAAAAAAAAAACAAATTGTCATTCAGTCGTCGCATGATTTCAACGAAACCAGAATGCTTTAGCATAGTTTAAAGCTCCCTGCCAATAATTCTTAGCATTAATTCGGTGACGTCTGAACAATTCTGGAACATTTGATAACCAGCGCTAAAATATAAACAAATGGATGGAATGGCGAACCGCTGAAAGAGAAAGATATCTTTGTCGATTTCATAATTAATTCAAATGGCATAAATTAACATTTAAACTTAAGAAACTCGCGCGTTTTTTCCATATCATGGCAGCCTCAAAATATGGCCTCAGCCTCTCCACGTCGTTCCTCGCCAATATATGTGGAGTCGTTCACAACCAAACCTAGCATCAATACAGAAAATGGAAACAAAACCGAAAAAAAAACAACAACAACAAAAAAACATCTCCAAAGCCATATAGCTCGCCGAAACATGGTAACTTTTTATTTATAAGTATAAAAATGAGAGTCTCATCTCTAGAAAGACGTGCGACGCGCGACGATGCGATTGTCGACGACGAAGACGAAAGAAAGAGCACGTCCCACAAACAAAAAATATATAGTGGCATAACCTTGACGAGAGTTACGCAAGCACCACAGCGACTGAGAAGAAGAAGAAGAAGAAGAAGAAGAAAAAAAAATACCAAAAAATTGTATACATTGAAATATTTTTGACGAAATCCTCTGCGTCTGTTGCAGCGTCTGTCGAATTAAATTGGTTTTTAATCGCGCATGAACGCGATGTCCTTGAATTAATTATCAATCAATGCATCTGCTTTCAATTGATCAATCATTAAATTATTTAAGCCAATCAACAATTAAATCAGCATTGAGCACGACAAACGTGTGTGCATCTAGATGATATAAAAGTCTTAACAAACATCTTATAGCGACTGCTAATTTCCTATCTGCATTGTTGACACTTTCGATTTCACCATTTCCTATTTTCCTTTCCAACTGAATTTCGTTACTTAATCAGAAAACACCGACATTTCTTATTAGGACCATCCCATAACGTGTCATATAAATTTGTCTTTCTTATTGGTGGTCGTAAACGCGCAAGCGTGCGCTATCGGCTATGGGGCCTGGTGAGGTCTTAAATGTGCAGTCGCCAATAGATTATACAAATCTATTTCCGCTGGAACCTCAAAAAGCGCACATAATATATCAAAATTAGTGTTTTAAAGGTGAAAGGCAGATTCTGATTGTAAAAAAAAACACATTAATTCGGTGATTAATTATTAGTTAATTATTGATAATTTATCAAGCGCGAAATTTTCAGTCACGAGCTTGCGCTTTGACGCGACTTATTTATGCGCGAATCGTCGCATCTCGCAATTCAGGATGTAATCTCTACTGCATGCTTTTCGGCAATCATATATAGGTCTTTCCGAGCTTCCAAACGGCGGAGGAGGGGAATCACTTTTGGATAATTATCAAATTTATATAACTCGTTTGCTTTAATTTATGCAAAATCATTATAAAACACAATTTTAACTTCTAATTTGGCGGCATGCTAAGAATTTCTAAGAATGAAAACGAATCTTGGAATTCATTATCTTAGTTTCTTGATATTACTTAATTGAATAAAGTGAATTTATATCGTCAAAAACGATAATTTGAGTAGATTGAAATGACTGTTTTTTGTTGTTTTTAATATTTCTATACACACAAAAGACAATAACTTCGTTTCCAATTACTTATCATCATAAACTTAATCAGTTTAAGTTTAATAAAATTTCTTTCAAAATGCCATAAAATAATTTTATTTCTCTTAAATGTTTTTTACGCACAAACAGTTAACACCTTTTTTCACCAAAATTCCCAACAATAAATGTTTTGAAAGAATATTTTAAAAACAATTTAAAAGAAACACCCTGTAAACTTGATCGGTTGACATTTTCATAAAATTTCTCCCACACAACAGGTAAAAAAAAATCACCGAAACATCTTCCAAAAAATCTGCTTATACGAGTAATTTATGATAATCACATAGCCTCACATGTGAAATATATGCCTAAATATTACATAATGCTGGACAACTTCACCAATTGCCCACAAAAAGCGCCGTCTATTAGCACGTCTGTTATATGTGGTTCACCTGCTCCCCAAAAACCTTCTCACCGAATCTTCAAATACCACGCCTTTGTTTGGGGCTTGTTGAATATTACTGAAGCATGTCAAAAGTTGGCCAACAAACAGCCGAAAATCTCGTAAAACCAAAATGTTTATAAATAAATAAAATTTATTTAGGAATTGTACAAAAGCGTCAAGTTATTCAGTCCTTGGCAGATGGTCAGCTTGTGGCTGGAAGCCGTTCTCATCGGCCAAGTAGTTCAGCGTGTAGGTCTGGCCATCATCGGCCACCCACGTGACGGTTCCAGTGACGGACAGAGCTTCGGTCTCAGTTCCGATGTTCTTGAGTTGGGCCTCCTCGCGGCGAGAGGTGCCATCGCTGGTCTCATAACTGCAAGACGACAAGCAATTTGAATACGGATTTGCCAAATGCCAATTGCGCTAACTTACGCGAACTTGTATCCATCGATGCCGATGTTGTCCAACTCCTGGCTGATGATGGTGGCGGTCTTCGGGTCGTCGAGAGGTGCGCCCAAAACGGCGGCGGCCACAAAAATCACAAGCACTGCAATCACTTTCATTTTCACTAACTTTGGCTGTAAGACGCTTCTAATTGATGATTTAATCCGTGTACGGGTGCACTTTGACTGGTACTCCACGTTACTCAGTGCGTCGTTTTTATAGGTTCCACATTAATTCGGCATTATTTATTTGTTTGTCAGTGTTAAGTTAATGCCTCCAATGTAATGGCTTTATTTACTAAAAAGGGAAAGACACTAACGCTTTTTTTCGGCTACATCTTCGTACACTAACACCTGGGGAAGTGCGTGCATGTACGTCTATTTGCCAAATTTACAAAGATTCGATTTCATTGAACAATCATCACGATGCACGAGAATGTCTTGGCTGTGAGCGACGAACGCGAGTCAAGAAGGCGCGCGCGCACGCGCTCGCTACTCACAGCATTTACCATCGTTACATATGTATAATTGCGATGGTTACTCAGCCTATTATATGTATTATGTTTGTACAATACATTGGGACTCTCACTCACCTTTTTCCACGCGAGATTTTATGGATTTTGATCCATCGTTGGCAGCCTCACCTAACGAGAGGGAGCAGCTCATTGCCGCCGACGATACATAAGACATGGTACATATGCAATTACGGCTTAACCTCTTGGACACAAATTTCCAACTTTGCACAAGTAAATAGAAATTGCGCACAGCTTGCATCTTATATGCAATAAAGGAAATGCCATCGTGGTAGATGAGCTAAGCATTTGTGTGAGCGCGCCTCTCGCGGCCCCGCCAAAGATGAGACGCTTGGAATGGCGTTTACATAATTTCAGGTTTGTATAACGCAAATAATGAATCTGGGGCTTCTTGCGATAAATTGACCAGGTACAACTAATTAAGCCATTTAGCACCGTTGAATTGGACTCAAAGGTGCGCTAACGCAACTTTGTGATGGTAGAAAGCAAATTCGCAGCAGACAAATGGGAATCGGCGGTTGGTTGGACATCTTCAGGTCGAGTTTGTATTATTGTCACGTTTTTTGGATTCATTTTTCGCTTTCTGAACTTTTTGTTTCCATCACATAAAACAAACGTTTCTATTCAAGAATTTTACGTTTCGTGTCTTCTGTTTAAACATTTACATTTTAAGGAATTTATCCATTAATTTCGTTTTCGTTTCGTTAAGGTAAATATTCTGATTGGTCACTAAAATTAAGCAAAGTCATTGTTTTCTGGTTTATTTGGGAATCCTGTTGAATCAATAATTTTTTTTAGCCATTTTTTTGATCAATTGAGTTGTTCAGAAATCGAGAGTGTTAATTTCTGTTTAATCTTACTTAGAATCTTTAAATTTTCAAAGATAATTCTTTAAATATTATTCAATAATATTTATTTAAAAAAATTAGGCAGAAAATTAGGTAAACTTTTGTTGTAACTAAATTGCCACTTAATTTCTAATTTTTTTAAACTAATAAATAAAAAGTCAGCGTAATTTTTTTTTCTATTTTCTTTTATTTGTCATCTAATTTAGGCAACTGGGGCAACTGGCAAATGGTCACCGGTTGGTTGGAAACCGTTCTCATCAGCGACATAGTTGACGGTGTAGGTAACGCCATCATCACCAACGAAGGAGTAAGATCCCTTGACAGAGATAGCCTCTTGCTCAGTTCCGATGTTCTGGACGGTTCCGGACTCAGATTTGGATGAACCATCGCTGGTCTCAACGCTGCAAATTTAAAAAAAAAATGTCCACATTAGTTACATCATCACTTTTTGTTTTAGTTTGGCATTTTAATTAAGGACATTTTTGAGGGTTTTCACTTACGCGAAGTTGTATCCATCAACACCGATGTTGTCGAATTCGTATTTGACGGTCTCAACGTCAGCTGGAGCGGCCAAAGCCACGGCGACGAGAGCAGCAAGAACAATGATTACCTTCATGGTGATTTTGTGTTGGTTTTTTTGGCTGTTAACTTAGAGAAAACTATAAGACGACTGATGGCCTAATGTCACGAGCCTGGCCTATTTATATGAAATTGATACGCACACACGCACTAAAAACAGTATATTTATCGCCTATTAATGGATGATCTTGAACTTCTTCTTATTTGCAGATATGTGAGATCTCATTAAATCACAAAGAGATACTAGAAGCGTCTAATTATTATAATTAGCATTTCCATGATAAAAGAGAATTAATAAACCTGATATTAAGAGATTTACATTTTTTTTATGAACTTCCTTATTTGGCCCTTTTGTTGCTGGAATGATCCCATGAATTATAAATTTGAATTTGAATATTATGCAGACTCATCGACGTTATAAAACAGTTTCAAAAACACATCTTTTTAAGTATTTAAAAGAAATTTTAGCTGCATTTGATGGGACATATATCAGAAAGAAAATATCGTATTTTGCATTATTTCTGGTAAATTTTTATTTCACTTACGACAAAAACAGGCATCTAAATTAAATAATATAAACTTTTAATATAGAAAAGATTTTGGGAAAAATTAAAATGTTGGAAATTAAATTTTTCCAAAAAAATTGTCTTGACAACAAATTTTTATTTAGATTTATTTTTATTCTTACAATTAATAATATTCATAATATTTCTATTAACACATTTCCAAATAATTAAAAAAAAAAAAAAATACATGCGTATAATATGTTCTTCAAACCATAAAATACAATGTTTTATTAATTTTTGTAATTTACAAGAATTTCTGAGAATAAAAATAGAATGAAGGCTTTGGATTTAAAAATAGTGTCATCCAGGCAAACTTTATCAAAGAATTCGACTACGAGAAACTGGAAATTAACATTTTGTCTCGACCACGTGTTTTAGTCGTGGACCAAACAATATGAGTTCAATATTTTCAAGAAACGACTCAATTTTGCTTATGAAAATTCCTAAGAACTAATAGTCGAATTTATTGGAACAGTTTGCATTATCAATTATTTGATCTTTAAATTTTTCTTCAGACAGACCAATGTAATTAAAATTTATGCTAATTTACTATGAAAATACAAAAAAAAATATTCATATAAAATATTTGACGCTTATGATTTTCCTACTATGAACTTTTCAATGTCAAATTTATCATAAAATGATAGATTTTTTCTTTAAAATTCCAATGAATTTGGTAAATCGGTGTTGGAATATGTAATTTATACAATGACCTCTTGACCAAAGATGTCAAGGTCAAGGGAACAAAATTAAGGGTTGCATGTTAGGGAACTTATGTACTAAAACATAAGACCTGTCTGAATCGACATACTATATAGACATATTTACATTGCAATTGGCATTTGGGTAATTCTTTATGCTCGAATTTCACATAAAATCGAAAATTTGAATAAGTTTTACAATAAAGATGCTAACGTTCAAACTAGTTTAAATGGTCATAATTTATAGTCACAGAAATGTTATTGAACTCTGAAATCTGAAAATTAAGCCGTAATACAGAAAAAAGACTTGAATATTTAGGAATTTGTATACATTTATTTTATTTTCTATTTAATAACTAATTTAGGCGGATGGGGCAACTGGCAAATGAGCGCCTGATGGTTGGAAACCGTTCTCGTCAGCGATG
>JANSTS010006752.1:0-17687 GCA_026546915.1 Sylvicola fuscatus
ACGTCTGTTGAAGAAAAGAAGACATTGATTGTAGAAACAAGCCACAAAGTTATTGAACACACAAAAGATTTCCAATCTGATGAGTCTGAGCCAGAGTCACCTAGTTCCAAGCAATCAGATTCATTTAAACCAAAATCTCCTGTCAGTTTTGTCACTACAGATATTTTGGTTAAGCCGTCTCTTGAAGAGAAGAAGCCATTGGTTTTAGAAACAACCGAAAAAGTTGTTGAAATCACGAAAGATTTCGTATCGCATGAATCTGAGACAGAGAAACAAAAATCTCTCGTCAATCTTATCACTACAAATATTTTATCTAAGACGTCTGTTGAAGAAAAGAAGCAAATTACTTTAGCAACTGCTGACAAAAAATTCGAATCCAAGACAGAATCATCTGCCCCAGTTGAGTCAGTGCCAGAGTCGCCTATTTCTGAGAAATCAGATTCTTTGATACAAAAATCTCCCGAAGTTCATTGTGCTGATCTACCAGAAATTTGTGATCCAATATCTTCCGCTATTGTAGTTTATAAAGATGTTGTCATGCCAGATACAAATAACTCTGTTAATGTTGGTACAAATGTATCGCCATTTAACGATTCTATTATATCAAATTCACCTGTTAGTGATCAGTCTGTCGCATGTAAATCGTTTGTCTCTTCTAGAGAAACGACTTCTTGTGCAGATTCCATTTCTATCGAGCGTTCTGATAGCCACCATTTGTATGTAACCTCTTCTAGCACTCTTTTAAAGAGATCAACCGTCGTTGATGAAAAATTGTGCAATATTGGCATGGAAAAATCGGAGTCATTCACTCATGAACGTGCTTCCTTAGCAGAGTCAATGAGCTTAT
Organism: Sylvicola fuscatus; assembly: GCA_026546915.1. Taxonomy (NCBI): domain Eukaryota; kingdom Metazoa; phylum Arthropoda; class Insecta; order Diptera; family Anisopodidae; genus Sylvicola; species Sylvicola fuscatus. The sequence continues at coordinate 848 of JANSTS010006752.1, forward strand.
TGTACGATGATGAAATTGAATATAGTGATTCTACGAAAGATAAAATTGAAACATTCAAAGACATTAAAATGTCGGTTGTGCCTCAATCGAAAACTAGTTCCCCAAAGACTGAGTTTTCCGAGAAAAGCTCTGTTGAGAAGTCACCACTTCGAAAACAAAAACCTAGATCTTCCAAACTTGCTACGACCACCATATCACGGCCATCAAGTGAAAAAATTACTATGGAGTCCTTGGACTTGCTAAAATCTCGCGTTCACATGAGTCATTCTCCTGACCTTAAAGGCTCAACATCATCATCTCTGTCCCAAAATGTCGAGGAACTTTCGTTGTCTTCTCCCCCAAATACAACTGATTCCTCTAGCTCAATGACCATTGAAAGTTCGGCTCGATATGTTAGCACTAAGAATATAGTTACAAAAAGTGAAAAGACCTTCAAAACCATTTCAACAGCTTCTAAAACCGAGTCTGTTAAGAAACGAGAAGTTGTAATGCCTCGAGATAGCGGAAGAGGTGGTGCATCTGATACATCATTATCGCAAACTCAAACAACAAAACGCTTAAAGAAGTCAACAAACGCACAAAACAGCAGCACAAAAACAGTAGTTGCGAGTCGAAACAAGAACGCTGTTGAACCAACTAAATCGACTGTTGACATTAAACCAGCAAAGACAAAGGATACCCACTTGAAAATCAAAAAGGAACGATTACAGTCTCCGTCGATTCCTGTGGATGTATCTGGTGTGGCAAGCAGCGGCTATGGACAAACTGCAAGCATGTCACCAAAAATCGGTAGCCCAAAGAAGTTCTCGACTACACAGATTTCGAGGTCTTCTGCAAAATACTCAACGTCGTCCAGTACCAAAAAAGAGCAGACAATAATGACAACATCAAGTACTTCAAGTCGCAGTGCTATGACTACAACGAAAAGTGGTAAGGTGTTTGGCTACATGCAGTCTACCGTTTCGAGAGACCGTAAAATTGGCAAAACGAATCCTGTTAAGGAGAAACCGACACAGTCACCATCAGCAAAGCGCATCCCGGTGGCAGAAGGTGTTTCCGGTCACCAATCTAGGACTGACAGTAAAACTAGAATGCGATCAGAGTCTTTGAGTAGTAGAACATCGACACCAGATACAGTCACTAGTGTCTTTAGATCGCCATCTCGAAAATCGCAAAAGGATGCTCCCTTAAAAGCGACCACGTCAGCCAAAATGATTCCAAAGTATGACAGATTGAAGCCGGTGAGCTCACCACTTTCCAAGAACGAGATCGACAACACAAAACACTATACAACCGATAAATCTGTTTCTATTATTCCTGTACTTACTAAACGTAAGGAAGTTAAAAAACAAACTACCAAAGAGAACAAAGTGAAACAGAACCTCATGCAAAAGGAAAAACAAGCTGATATGAAGAAGACGACACCTAAAGCAGATTCCACAACACACGAAAGCGTTGTATCACACCGAAGCCAGAACCAGTCGGCTCGCATCCTGAAAATATCGAAAAACACCCGCAACAGTGCCATCGCCGCCAAGAAGAAGCCACTCCATGACATCACAATCAAAAGCACTGAATTTGTCCCAATCAATAATGTTAGACCAGCTGCTGTTAAAGATAAGGTGTCGATGCAAAAAGTCAAACGGTTGGACAGCGCCTCAATGCAACCCCAACCACTGATGGCGAAGCATGCCACCCCCAAAGCGTCCAGCCGCGTCATTTATGACGCGTCTTCGTCGTACGCCAGCGGCTACCAGTCGCACAATCGATCACAAGAGACTTTGCGCTGCCAGTCGGCGCTGCAGTATTCATACAATGACAGTCTAGCGCACACAACTGACAAAACAAATGAACCAAGCTCATTGCCGTCCAGTCCAATTAGACTCAGGTCACAACCGAATAGTACAAAGATTTTAACTAGCGAAGTATTCACACGTACCATAGACTCGTCCAAGTCGATCGAGGTAATCTACCGTCAGCCGGCGGCCACCGGCGTCAGTGAGTTATCACGCAAAATCAACGAATATCGTTACAACGACGTGGACATTAGTTTCATTGACACCACTGACTCCAGTCTGTCCGATTCGATAGCGTTGCCGTCGTCCTCCTCTGAGTATGACAATGAGTACTTTGGCAAGCGGAAGCGCTCGTGCAGTCCCGCTTCTCCGAAGCCCACCAAACGTGCCTTACAATTAATCGAGCAAAAAATACGCAAAACCGATATCGGCCTAATACGCAGCACCGCCCTCGATGACAAACTGATTGAACAAAAGTCCGACAGTGAGTCATCGTCCGCTTCCCAGAAGCCGGCGGCAGTGCGCCACAAAGTTGACATGCCATCTGTGGCGGCGGCCACCAGTGTATACACTGTAGAGCATCATATCTCTCCCATTCTTGATTTTACAGTGGTTACGCCCACGCGGCAAAAGACCAAAATTATCTGTGGAAACGTCCCATGTCAAGGTAATTAGTACGCTAATAAATCATCTTATATACCATATTTACATATAATAATCATAGATATTATGTTTCAAATACATACATATACACAAATATAGTCTAATTAAGTAAACACATGTATCTATTTATTTTACTCCAAAAATTTGAGGTAACAACAATTAAGTATGAGAATGCTGTAGGTTTTTTTTTATTTCTTTTGTTTGTACAAATGTGTCTTGTCTCTTTTTTTTACAATTTCTATAAAATAAAAGTTATGCCAATTAGCCAAGAGAGCTTCTATTAAATCCCTCCAAATTACCAGGTGAATAGATTCACACAAAAGCTATCGAACACTACCGAAAGTGCCAATCAACAATCCAATTAAGAAATGACTGAAATACCAACAATATCTGTTACCCAAGAACAAGACGACACAGAAAACGAGATAGACAATGATTCCGTACTCAATATCGACGACTGTGTGACGGACATCGAAGATCTCGATGAACTGCCCTATGAAGTGGCCACCAAGTCATCCAAATATTCGAAAAAAAAGGCACAAGACTGTGGCGGCCTGACTGATGTCGAAGATTTCATGGACTCAGACGAAGATGTCGCCGAAAAAGAGGTTGTACCAAAAGAGGAGATCCTCTCGCTGGATGAGATACTTGACTTTGGCTATGTTGACGAGGCTACCAATCTGACCGATGACCTGGAGAAGAAGGTGCGACGCATGAAAAGTGTCTCACTTGATTTTAATTCACTGAAAATCGCCGACGTAGATTCGGGCGCTATTACTGATTGTGAGAATTTTGAGGCGTCCGATGATGAGGCTGTCGAAAAGAAAGAAGTCCTCGAGTCGCACACATTTGAGTATTCAAACTTTCTGGATGATTCGAATACGGTCAGCATTCACGACACTGTCGCCAAAACCGACAAATACACACCGTCGGTGGCCCACAAAGTCTACTCAGACTCAGAAGATGAGGCAGGCGCTGTGCGTCGCCGTCCTAACAAAATGACAAAGAATATCTATGAAAATGTCTCCGATGTTGAGAACATGTTGTTTACGGATGATGAAGACAACAGCAAAACGGTCGCTCCAAAGAGGCCAACTCAGTGCGAAAGCATTAGCGACGGCGATGAGATTGTTTTGCAATTTAGCGATGCAGATGACATCGAAGACATTGAATGTGTCTCATCCTATCCAGCGATTGATATAAAATTTGTTGAAAATACAAGCCGCTGCATTAGCAGCTGCAGCATCAACTCTGATCGCAAACTGAGCGTGAAATTCGAAGCCTTGGAGATGTTGACGGATGTCGAGAATCTGAACTCTTCAAGCGATGACGATGATGATGATGATGACTATGACAGACCGCGTGCCGCTTTCTTGCTACCAACTGCAATCATCAAGAAGAAATGCGCCCCGTTGACAGACACTGAAGATTTTGACATCGGTGATTGCGATGAGCCGGTTCGCCATTTCCGCGAGGCCATTCTTCCGTCACCGGTGCGAGAGATGATTATAACGAAAGAGAATTGCAGTGGGGAGCCGTCATCCAAAATAATGCCTTTGAAAGATGCCACTCGCCTGTTGAAGCGCAGCGAGAGTTACATAGATCGTGGCCTAACAGACACTGAAGAAATGTCTGGCTGCGAAGAAGATTTCGTCGATACACGTGAGTATGCGCGCATAATTCGAATGCCAAATTATGACGGCGGAATTATCTACAATCGCGAAAATCTGCAAGCGGTGCGACCGCGCAAAGATGGCCCCGAATACGAGCCAGTCACCGACACTGAAGAGGTGTTCCTGGGCAATAATGTGCGCCGCAAGAAGATGAAGGTGAAACACAGCCAGCCTAGGGTAGCGAAATTCCTTGAGACAAAGACCGTGTGCGATGCCGCCACTGACATAGAAGAGGTGTACCTGAGCGATACGGATGCCAAGAAGGCAGGCCTGCAGCCATTTGTCAAGTTTATGGGCGACACGGGTTCACCTCCGCACGAGGCCAAAACCGACACCGAGTACATATCGGCTGATGAACAGTTTTGCGACAGCCAGAACAGGGCGCCAGTCGCTTCATCACAATCCAAATGTTGCTCCAACATCTTGGCGCAGCAGTCTTACTGCTCCACGATTACGTCGACAGACCGTGACTCGAACAGCCCAAAGATGCCGGCCCGAAAGTACGAACGTCACGAGATGTCGATTATGCGCAAGATTGCCAATCACAGTCCGGACACGGTGAACCAGTGTACCGACACGGAGGACTTGCAGGTGTGCTCCGATGCGGAGGACTTTATGTCGATGGAGCCGAAGCCCGGCATGGTCACGCCGATCGAGTGGCAGCAGGCGTTGGAGGATTGCGGCAGCTCGACCGTACATGAGATCAACAAGAGTCTGTTTGACGCCGTCAAGGAAATGAATCACATCAAGGGTGCGCACGAATATCAGGAGATGCTTACCGATGTTGAACTGTTGGATGAGGATGCACACAATAACGACGCCAATGGCAACTAAATTCGATCTAATGGACATCCACGACCATGATCACATAACAAACAAACCCAAACAAAAAAAAAAAAATACAAAAAAATTAGCAACGCAAAATTTTTAAGACACAAATAACCACCAAATCCAACGAATTAAGATGTCAGAGCAGTGCATTTATTTACTTGTTGTTTTTATTCGCTTTCTTCGCTATATATGTAAACGCATTCTAATGCCATTTTCTTTTAGCTAGTTTAATTAGTCATTAAGAAAATGCTTACAAATGTTACGATTTATTTTTTGAACCGCCCTAATTTTCGTAAAAATAATAAATTTTCATATTTGTAAAAACAAAAACCGAAATCTTAAGATTGAGAGAAGCACTAAGAATATTTTAAGAATCTTAACAGCCCGATTAATCTATAGACTATAATATCCATATCAAAAACCGCTTAATTTTCTGTTGCTATTAACTATTGTAATCAAAGCTATTCATTGAATTGAGGATGTATAAAATTCAACTAATCCTTTTCATTACCCATTTCTTGTAGATGATACTACCAGCCACAAAGACGACGACAATTACGACAAGCAAGACTTTGGCAATTCAAAAGGTAAGTTTCTTTATGATTAGTGTGGAAAACATAATACAAAATCGATCGCAATTATTCACCATTCATCGCCATAACCAAACGTGTTCACTTTATGTTTTATTTTATTTTTTTTCAAATTAGAGCATAAATTGCTGCAATGCTGTGTGTGAACATAATTGAGCGTATGAAACACCATCAGAGTTAAGACAACAACATTTAGAAATTATAAAATGATTTAAATTTACATCGTCAAACAAAACATTCTTCTGTCAAAGTGACATTCCACAAAAAATTGGACCTTGAAACAAATTTACCCTTGACACAAATTTAATTGGCATTCAGATTAGAGCTAGATTTTCGACACATGTAATTGGTTAGACCAAATCATAATCACCTATCTAACATACATGTCAAAAACATATAATATATTAAATGAAAACATCAACATATTCCTAAAACAAATTTGTCGCAAGACTTTTTTTTATGACCTTGATATTAAATCATTAAATAAAAGAAGTAGTATCGAATTAAAATCGGCAAATAAATTCGAAAGTTATTATTAATTTTCACCCTTCTATAATTCTATAGAATTAACCAAGGCTTTTGCAGTAATTTGAATTGACATTTGACTGGCACTTAGACTTTTCTTAAACCAAAAACAAACCGTTTTTTTCGCACACAAGAAGAAATCGTGACATAAAAACTACCTAATTTGCTTTAAACCACCATTTGTTCATTCCATACCATTCCATTAACATATCTAAAACGATGAATCAACCTGCCCAATGGCATACTATCATTGCATAAGCTGCAAAATGCACCCAAACCCACAACAACAACAACAACAACAGCAAGAACAAATAAAATTCAAATAAAAGTTGATGATTGAAAAATGAAAGGTAGCCAACTGGCCATTTGCAGCCCATGCAATGATTATTTTTTTGTGTAGATATTAAGTATAAACTGTAAACTGTGTTGCAAACGTGTGATTTGATTGCCACGTGCATCGATTGAATGGCCGAATTCTTAAGACACGAGCTTTTGGGACGCCAGCACAACCAAACACTTGAGACAACCACGTTGATTGTTTATTATCTATGTATCATTTCAGGGTTGCAGTATGCAATTATCCGTAGTGAAGCTAAGCATTTAGTTGATAGCGTGTTAGAGCAGACCGTCTGCATTGTAAGTTCCCAGCAGTATCCTGCTGAAGCGGCGCATTCCGATAGCGAGCCGATAGCGATCACGTGTGACATTGGCAATGGCGTCGACCTTATTAAGTCGCCCACCATTGAGTCAATGTCGGGCAAATCATTCGACGACAATATCAGCGTCGACGACAACAGCTGCCAAATGCGGCAGCCGAACGATGACAGTGGCAGTGTCAGGTCGTCGGACGGCGTATCGGGCCTGCCCAAACCGATGCCGCGTCACACTACCAATGCACTGGCACGCGAATCAAGCGACCGTGTCGAGCGCAAGTTCGAAAAACTTTCATCCCAACTAACGCCGGACGATAGCAGTGATCAGTGCGCAGTGCAGAATGACTTTAACAATGTGATGCGCAGCATCAGTGCAGAGGAGGTGTCCAATTTGCAAAGTGAGTTCTCGAAAATCAGTTGGGATGAAAGCATTTCGACGACGACTGCGGCTGATGTTGACAACAGCACACCAGACAATGACATTCAAGAGTTTCCTCAAGGTGATTGTTGTTTGAAAACCCGCTGCTTAACTTCTTACCGCCAGCAGCAATAACATTTTACGACAAATTCATGCGATTGTTTGTGCAATTAAATTTAAGATTGAGATTAAGATGTTTTGAGCTCTATTTTATTTGTTCAACCGTTATGCATATGCAATATGATTTGTTTTTATGTGTTTTGCGCCTGGTACAGAACTTGTCAACTGCCGCCGTTTCCGTTTTATTTGCTTCTTTGATGTCTTATCTATCTCTACGACATGTTTAATGTATGTTCTCGCTTGACTCGTCAATTATGCTCACACACAGCATGCCACAATCTGTATGATTTACCGACAGACTAACAAACAAAACGCTGAGAGTCCAAATAATGGTAGGTCGTGCTGTATCTTCGTATTCCGGCATCGTTATTTCGACTCACAATTATATGTTTTCTGTTCTAAAAATTTGTGTTTACCTAACCTATGTATTTCTAACCAGTTGCGATTAATTGATTTGATGTGTTTGATACTATTGAATCGCTTATGTACAGCTAACTACCAGCCCTAACACGCATTTCAACGCTTTTAATTTTAGAGCCAGGAAATCATACTGCCCAATCTGATACTATACCAAAACCGACACCCAGACAAGCTTGCACTTCTCTTGTCAGTGATGATGTGCCGCAGTACGACGATCAGTTAGCACAGTGTTTAGGTGAATCCACGCCAACTTCTAAAGATGCCACCTCCTCCGCCACCGCCGACGCTTCGCCAACATTGACAGCACAGACAGCCGCCAATGAATACAGTGACCGCAAAAAGTTCTGGGAATCGCTCGACAGCTCCAAATCATCGATGGATGAGACCGTCATCGGTGGAGCACAAGCGACACCACCAGTGCCGAAGCCGCGCTCCAGCATCACGGCGACCACAACTGTGCTGCCGCCACACACGGACGACTCATTTGAGCTGAGCAGTTTGCGTGAGTCTAGCATGGACTCTTCGAAAATGTCGTCAGTCGACCATCAGGCTGACTACTCACAGACCAGCAGCAGCATTCATTCGTCGTTGCACGAAACAAAACACTCGCGGGACTTTGATTCCATGGGAATGGAGGAGGACGACGATGAGGCGCCTTTCTCGGGAGGCGATGACAAAGGCGACATTGATTATAGCGATGCGGCTGTGATAAGGGATGATCACAAGGAGCATTCGACTTCCGATGATGCAGACCAGCATGATAAATCTCAACATACTGAAAGTCATCGTTCATCGCAAAATTATACGGAACAAGTGACCGAAATGACACAGGACGAGTCACAATCCAAGGACGTCATGATTGAGACAAAACACAAAGTCACTGAGTGGAGTGAGATCACCGAGAAAGTTGACGGTGGATTTGAGGAGAAACAGGTGGTGGAGCAAATTGTCGAAGAGAAAACCGTTTATGGCCGTGAGGTGACTGCCACAAATATCATTGTTGATGTTCACAAGTCGGCAGGCAATGCCGTTGACGATGAGCAGTTGAGTGAACTTTTGCAGAAATTCTCCGAAAAAGATGGCACAACAGAGATTAAGTATACTTTGCATGAGCAAGATGTTGTCAGTGGCAAGAGTCATATTGAGGAATCAACGCACATCGAACTCGTATCTGATGAATATCGCGAGACCAAAGATGCAACTGCTTCCAGCGAAGTTATCACGGAGCACACAGTAAAAAAGGTTGTGTATGTCGACTCAACCACAGAAGAACCTCAACTTGAAGAAGACAGTGCCAGTGTACATGAGAAGTCTGTGTCGCGGACACAATCCGTGGAGAAAACTGTCACAATGGTACCTCAGTCAGGGAAAGATGATGGCGAGGAACAAGCCAGCTTTTACATCGGAGAGTCCAGCACCAACATAATAACCAAAACGACAAGCGAAAAGCGTAGCGATTTTGCTTTTGACAATGAAGACTTTGAATCTACACAAGATTCTGTGCAGAGCGAGCAGTCTCATGAAACTCCTGCTGCTGACACCGAAACAGAGACTTCTGCGGTCGCATTCGAAGTTACCGAGGATAGTAATATGATGAGTCATGACAAGAGTGAGACTGAATTATCGGAGAAAGTAAAATTCGCCACTAAATTCAGCGCAACGGAATTCGAGTCGAAAACGAAACACGAACCCGTGGTCCACTCACCAGTGAAACCATACAAGACTGTTCCAAGTTTCGAAGACTCAGTCGATATCGAAGAAAATGCCATCGTTACTGCTAAGGCGACAGCTGTTGAAGTTGTTAAGGAAGTAGAGTCTGACTTTGATAGACGTCACATGCCACTCGACAAATTTCCCGAATTAACGACATCTCGGGATATTTACAAGTTCGATCCGAGTGAGTTTGACGAAATAGTGGTGGAGCAAACTTTAGCCGAGGTAAAGGAGTCTCTAGACGCTGTACAAGAAGAATTGATTGAAGTAGTCAAAGGTGGTAAGCTTATCAAACAATCACCATCGGAATTTGAATTTAAATTATTGCCATCACTGAAATATCCTGCAGATCCAATACTGGAAACGTATAACGAAGACATAACTGCCACCAGTAGCTTAAATTCGCCACGTTTCGATGAGATTGCCATTCAATGTGAGGAGCCAGGTAAAGAGGAAGACTCACCCAGACGCACCGACATCGAAGAGACATCCACCGAGGAGTCATCGAATCAACTCGATGTTCAGCATCGCATCGGCAAGAACAAACAATTGTCAGCCACACCGAATCGTGGTCCAGCCACCGACATGGAGAACTACTCTAGTTCCGGTGACAGCCACTACCAAAGCTTCGAGCGCTCTGATAGTCGTCCATTGTCGTCCGATGTGGAGAATCTACTCACATACGGTAACTCATCAGAGTATCAGACGGCGCATGATCTCTCCACACATCCCGGCTCGACGGAATATCACAGTGCCGTCAGCACTTTGGATCACAGCAGCGGCACCACCATCAGCTCGCGAGAGAGCATGAAAAGCTTGGAATCGGAGAGTTCGGGAAATTTGGGCAGCATCGAAATATCAGAGGCATCAGAGACCTTGGTGCCATCGTCCTTGCATGATCTTGAATGTGACACCACAGACGTTCTTGAGTTGGATGTTGATGAAAATGAGTCGCGACTGGCCAGTCTGGAGGTTGCTAGTGGTGTTCTGTTGGAAGATTTTCAAGATCAAACGGATCAAATAAGTGGCTGTATGAAACGGTCACAAGAGATGACATTCCAGCCGGTTCTAGAGCCAATTGAAGTTAAATCAGCTGAAATCGTAGACAAAGAGCCCGTCTTTGAGACGGTGAAAGATGCCAATGACTTCAAACTGAGCACCAGCGTAGAGGATTCCCGTTTTCCATCGAGCTTCGACGAAGGTAGCATACTGTCGATGAGCTTATCAAGCGCTTCAAATATCGAAACTGTCGTAGAACATGAACATGATATGGCCAGCTCTATTGGAAGCTCACTCATTGGCAGTTACGAGATGCAATCTATGCTGCGTGATGATTTAATTCCACAGGAAGAGGACTCGCTTAATATTTCAGCCATCCATATGATGCAAGATGTTGAGCCTATTTCAATGGATATGTCTCAGCCGTTGCAGGAAAAGGTAGAACAGGACAAAACTGAGACAGTGCGAAAGTCGAAGGGTCACAAACGATCAGACAGTACTAATGTCGTGCTGTCTGGTTCGTTCCTAAAGGAGATCGAGGCTGCCAAGGAGGAAGTCGCCACCGCTGTTGTTGTCGATGAAGACATTGCTGTTGAAATGCCAGCAGCTGGAGTCCGATCTTATGATGACAAGGGCAAGGAGAGTGAATCTGACTCGGAATATGATCGTTTTGAGTCGGAATACTCACGAGCATTCAAATTGCCTACACAACAAAGCAAAAAGAAGTTAATATACAAGAAAAAAGATGACACAGACGATAGCGATGATGGTTCGATTGCGGGTATTAAGACATTGCCAATAATTGATACTATTGTTGAGGACATCACGGCTGAGGATGATACCGACAGATTAGTATCGCAGAATATGCAAGATTATTCAAATGTTCCTGACATCACAATCACAACGGCTGTTAACAAATTCCCCACCCAAACAGAACTGGCTGAATCAGAGCTGGATGTCAGCGTAGAAGTGGCTGTGCCAAGTGTCGTCGACAAACCTGAACAAGAAAAGCCCAAAGAGCAGCCACAAATACAATTTGCCAAAGAGATCGAGTACAAAATGTCCGAGGAGCAATATCAAGAAATGATTGAAAAGCAGTACAAGTCAAAGGTAGGTGCTCCCGATTATGATGATCGTGAGGATAAGGCTGACTCTCCAACTAGTGACTCATTTGAAATGCTGGAACAGCCCGACATAACAGATGAGTTTGTCATTATCGAGGAGGTGGCACGAGAGGCTGATGAATTTGATACAGAGGGAAAAAGTGTGCAAATCAAAGAGATGAAATACATCAAGAAGCACGATGAAGAAGTGGAACAATTGCTAGTCAAGTCTGCACCAGCGGCAACAAACGAGGGCTCCATACTGTATGGACGTGACGATATGAACTTCGAGTTTGAGGAAAGTCCACCAATTGGCGCCGATGGAGATGTCAGCGGAGCTAGTGGCACCGACTTTGTTGAGGGCTTAGACTCCAGTAGAAAGTGGGTGGAAATGCAGCTATCCGAACATCATCAAAATCTGCGCTACCCTTATGACACTGAGCGCGGTATTTTGGAGGACATCAAAGAAGAGGACACAGACTTTGAAGTTGGCAGCAGTCGCATCAGTAGTTTTAAAGACTCCTTCTCTAGTACGCCGGATTATGACGTGTTGGCCGGACGAAAATACTTTTCACGCGAACACGACGACATCTCGATGAACAGTCTGCAGGAATTTGAGAATCTAGAACAAGCCATTTCACTGGAGAACCGCAAATTCCAGCATGGCTCACAGGACTCTTTGAGTAACGGCAGTTTTCCGCGCAAATACATTGCCAAACAAGGTGATGATGTGTCGCTGTCGAGTCTGAAAGAGTTCGAGGGACTCGAAAATGCGTGCATCGAGGCGCATCTCATTGAAATCAAAGCCAAAGAAGAAGCTGCCTTACTTCTGTCGCGCTCAGACGAGTCGAACAAATCCAATAAGTCGGACAACGGCAAATCGTCGACCGTCGTAAAAAGCACCACAACAGTGACGACTGCATTCAAAAATGAAGAAAGGACACGAGTGACCACAGTTGAGTCCAAAGTGACAAGTGCCAGCAAAACGACGTTCCCGTTGCAAGCCGACATTGAGGCGTTAGTTGCCCTAAAGATGGAAGAATTCGAGGATCAGTCCTCCAACTTAATGGAAGTATCTACAGACAGTCTGGATAACTTATCAAAACAGGCACGACCCAGCCAGAGCAAGGACACCTCGCACCACGGTAGCAGCGACAGTCTCGAGATCAATCAAAGTGTCGGCGACATAATGACCAGCAGCATTGACTCCATTGAAATTTCCAAGGATGGCATGACAACAAAATCGTCACGCTCCGACGCCGACTCCATTGAACAGCTGGCCGCACAGACGATGCCGCGACGTGACAGCGTCGACTCCATCGAGTTGCAGTACGCGATGATGTTGGCCGCTGACCAGCAGCGCTTCGATCGCGACTCCATCGATGGCAATACACGAATCGAGTACACAACAACGACGACCACCACCACCATAGCGTCAGGTAATCAATTAATAGAAAAGAATTTAGTGACGAGCGTCAGCGGTGGCGATGTCTGCAACATGTCCAAAGACATTTCGTGCGACTCGCTAAACGCCCAGCTGCAGACTGACGGTGATCTGTTGTTGACTAGCACCGAAAGTTTGGACCCAAGCAGCTCGACGGCTACCAATGCCACATACCAAAACGAAACAGATTCACAAATGTCTGGCAGTATGACGAGCTGTGGCTCAAACACGCTGATCGATCTCTTAGATAGTAGCTATGGCGAAATGCATTTCCCGAGTGCTGGTAGTGGTGGTAGTGGCGGCGGTGGTGGCAGCGGCAGCAGCAGCTCCGTTGGCGTTGCGGGCACATCAGCGGCGTCATTTATAAGCACACGCACCACAACATCTTCTGTGACACACCACAACTCTCAGTTAGTAGTTAGCGGCAATGAGGGTGGCAAGTGGCATGAGTACACCTCCCATGAATCCATCAGCGATGAACATATACCTTTCTCAACAGGTAGTTGTATTTAGCATTTGGATTTATTGGACAACCGCCAGACCGCTAGATTTTGGGTGGGGCGTGCATACCAAGCGTCAATTAACCACGCTATCCAATAACTTGCGAATGCGTTTCCATCGCTACTGCTTATGCCACTTTTAACTACTTAATCTTACACTAATTGCTTTGTGTTTACTATAAATTTAGGCATTTGCTTTTATGTACTTCAACTTGTTGCCCTCAATCAACAGCCTCATATGTTTAAGTTCGTGTAATGCACCCGGTCTTCAGCTTTTTGGAGTCCTTTTCGGCCATACACTAAATTTAGCTTTTTGGAATCTTTGTCGGCCATTTACTTAACATATTGGACTGACTCCTTGCCGCACTAAGATATTTGCCACACCGATAAAGATCGTTCAGGATTTGTGCTGTGTAGCTTTCTTTCGCGCCAAAGATGATCCCACCAGCGTGCTCTTTCACTGAAGATTTTGCATGATCACCGCTTTTCTCTGGGCCCTGTCGTACTGCAGTTTATCAATCTTTCTTTGACTTCCAAGAATTCTCGTGGGGAGGCTGTTGTAGCTTGCATGCATTCCTTTTAGACGAGGCTTAGAGTTGTTTGTAATAATCAATTTTGGACGTTTGTTTGTCACCGAAACTGATGGTTACAAACGGAATTGTTCTGTACTTCACTCGGGGTCTTATGACGCCATTGATGTCATGATTTAGTAAAACATTAATTTGATGTTGATGTCGTTATATAATGGACGAGTTCGGTGGTCGTAAACAATTCATTTTTATTCTATTTAAGTATACATTTGTTAATGCTGCAACTGATTTGGCGATTAGAAATTGTTCTGTAAGTTTCTCAAATCCTAATTCAATCGACTTCGAAATTTCAAAATCATCAGAAGAAAAATTTAAAGAAATCAAATGCATTTGAATTTTTGCCATGAATTTTCAAGGTCAAATAATTACTTTAAAAAAAAAACCTGATCGCAATTAATTACAACTCTGTCTAGCCGTCAATCCAGTTGCAAATCGACGTTTTTTTTAAATATAATTAAAATTCATATTCAATTGAGTATTTTATTGACTGAGAAAATTTCGTAACTGATTTTCATTACAGAGGACAATATTGAAGGCGAGAACAAGCCCGACAGTACTCAATACAAATTCGTAAGTTAAAACACAAATAACTTTTAAAAAATGTGCCAAACACTGATTATTAATTGAAATACTTTCTAACTGCAGGCTCCAACTGAGAAGTAGATGTCTAGGATGTCCGGGTGATGAAACCTCCACAAACAACTATTCAAATACTTCAACTAAATGTGCATTCATCATTTAAATTTTACCTTACTATTCAACATTCTACAATACTTCTGACAAGAAAATGAAACTGAAGCAGATTGTTTTAAGATAATGAAAACACACACACATTAGGGAAAATCGCATTTAATTATGATACATTATATCGCTTAGCTCAATTTCTAAAATTTGTAATATTTAACTAACTTTTTATCGGCACATAAAATGAAAAAAAAATCTTAAATAATGATCAATGAGGCAAGAGCGACAGCACGACTGCATTGCAAAAGATGCTTGCAAAACAATTCAAGGACACTCTGAGTTCCATCAAATATGTTTACAAAAACGTTACCCAGTTCCCAAATACCACCCCAAAAGAACTTACAACAACGCAAATGCATCTTGAGCCATAATGAGTAATATTTTTATTATTTTCTTTAAAACTGGTCAACATTTCAAAAACGAGAAACATTCAGTAAGATTTGTGAAGGAATCGTGTTTGACGTGTTTTTCTTTCATTTCGTTTTATTTCCATTATATTTTCAATCGTTGACCAATGACACCAGCATTTTATTACCATATTATATAGAAGTAATAAAATAACATTAAATATTATGTAAACTAACAATGGCCACTGTTTACTCAGACGTTATACATATATGTACATTTTCTTTATCTTTTTGAGAGATATTAACCTAAAAAACGGCTGAAATTTCTTGGCTAAATGTTGTGCGTTTGGTATTGAGAACTGAGTGAGCGTTCGTCTTTGTTTTTATTTTACGTTAATCGTATGGAACCTTAACTTTTGCGTTACAAAAAAAAAACATTTCTACTTTCATTGAATGAACCAACTAAAAAATTACCAATAAATCCAAAAAAAAATGTACGTTGATATTTAACAAAATTATATTATAAAAAATATGCTTTACAATATGTGTTGTTGATGTGCAATAATGCAATGTGCATGCGCGGCGTTAATTAAATATTATATACATGTGTGTACTTTGAATGCAATTCACATTCAATGTTAGCTGCAACTAACTGTAAATTAACACTGATTGTCTCATTGTTTAAGAAAACTTTTTCAATATAATTGCTACCAATTATTTATCCTATTTCAATACCAAACCGGTTTTGTTTCAACTTGTGTTTGCTTAAAAAAATTAACAAATTTACATTTTTAGAAGAAAAAAAAAATTAAAAAATAAAATGCTACTTAAATTAAAGCAAAAAGCATGAATGACTGAAATGTAAAGAAGTGAAGACATTCAATTTAATATGATTCAACTGGCAATTGTATTAAATCGTTTGTTTGAAGATGAAATTGATAATTTAGTTTATTCCGATTTCTAACGGTCAACAATTTACAGTTATATTTAATTATATATATAATATATGAAAATAAAATATGGTTATAACAAACAAGGGCAAAAATGCTAGTTATATTTATAATATTAATACGACTATATCTACATCAAATAAGCACTTAAGAATGTGAAATTATGGCAAAAAAAAACTATAACAAAAAAAAAAACATGAAAGTAAAACACACTTAATGTATAATTTGCAAAATTTATTAAAAATGCTTAAAACAAAGATTGCACCGTTTATTATTATTGCTGTTTCAGAGCATCGTTTTTGGAAACATTTTATTTTTTAGATGGATTGAAAGAAAAAATTTTCGATAGGTTTTTTGATGCAGTTTCATTTTTTCAGATAATCACATTTTTGGCAAAAACGATGAAAAAATACTCGAAATAATTATTTATTTAGAGTAAATATTTAAACGCCAATAAAATTTTCGCAACAACCATTAAAACTAATTGGCGAAGAATCCAAAATTAATTCAACGAAGCCATGGCCTAGTTGATTAATCGGCAGTTCCGCGATTTCCCCGATTTGTTGTGTGCGCCCTAGGATTTTATTAATTGCCTATTTCAATAATAAGTCAAAACAAATTGGCGAAAAATCCTACATAATCTAAGTGCAGCCGTGGCCCAGTTGGTTAATCGGCCAGTCTCCCATTCTCTCCTTTTCCTCCCACGATGCGCGCGCTCGAGTTCAAGTCCCGAGCGCGCCGGAATTTTTATTTTTTGATTT
>JANSTS010006754.1:0-18191 GCA_026546915.1 Sylvicola fuscatus
TATAGTTTGTTCAAGTTGAATAAAGTGATTTTTAAATTGTTGTATTTTAACGTTTTTTTTGTGGTGAATTTGTTCATAACGGTCTCAAAAGAAACCTGCTTCCTTGACCTACATCGAAAATCACACAGTCCAACGATCAATTTTTTCGATTGACTTTTGACACATTCTGAAAACACACGCCATGAGGCGAATCCCGCCATGCATGACTTCTCAGTTCGCAGTCTCTTTACAAAGTTGTTACTATCTTGGATAGCGTTCAGATAAAATTGAATTGGAATGCAGATCGGATCAACTTTCGTCCAATTCAATTTGTATCTCTAACATTCGTTTTTATCTAATTCGTTCTGTTTCAACTTGAAGTTTCCAAACGTTGGAGAGAAAAGGTGGCGCTAAGGGCACACACATTTTAATTTTCTAGAACTGAAGCAATGAATATTCATATACATTCTTGTGTGTATACAAGTATTAATAGAGGGCCTGTTGGGAAGAGGGTAGGAGTGAGTAAGTTAAATTGCCGCCATGGGAGTGGCGGTTGGTATAGAACTGGATTTATTTGGCGTTAACACACGACTGCGGCATGCCTAAAAAGATAAGAAGGCATTTTTATCATAAACTGCGCGAGCTGTATAAGAAATCGAGAAAAAATGCGGTGGCGGTGGATGGCGCTGTTGGATTTGAGAAGGACACGCAAATCCTGGGATCAGTGCCCGGGGTGGATTTCCCGTTTAAAGACGAAGCCAATGAACATGAGTCATGCGATTCAGTAATGAGAGCGGGCGGAGATTTTTTAATGACTCTGCAAATTGAATGATTTATTAATTTCATTAACAACACATTAACTCTCTCATTATATAAAATCATCACATTCAACGTTGAAGTGTGTACTCAATAGCTTTGTGCTAATTTCGCCCAATTAAAAAGTTGAAATTATTTTTTATTTTCTTACAGGCTAAATAGAAATGGTAATAAATACCGACGACATGTTAGTGAAGGCGGTCTTCGAAGCTCCCACCGTGCTATGATCTCCAATAGTCAGTTAAGTATTGAAGTGTCCGATCTACATGCAGACTCCAATGGTCGCTTAGAAATTACATGCTTAGCCACAATACCGGCTCATGTTGGCCCTGGCGAAGAGTTTGCTGACTACAAGACTTTCTCACTAAAAAGTAAGTGACACAACTTAAGGAAATGTTGACAACTGAAAATCTGTGATTAAATATAATAAATATTAATCATAGAATTGCTTAAATTCATTAAAAAATTAGCGTATTTGGTATGCTTAATGGATCGATAAAAAACTAGACATAATTTTTCTTTGTAGGTGCTTGCTTTGTCACAGAAGAATAAACTTATTCTTAAGTCTTAGGTTCAGCATATTTCAGAAAACTACAATGAATATAAATTGTGAAAAAATATATATTTAGTATCAGGTGGTTGGGCGGAACCGTAAAAATATTATTCATTATCTAATAACATATTTCGTCAATCATAAAATCCATCAAAATTTAATGGCTGACATTGACAGAGGTTTTATGCGGGGTGACAGTAAACGAAAAGTTAAAATATTTGTATCAAAATCTCTTTAACCGCAAAGTAACTTTATTAGTGCCAATATTACCTAATTATGCGCATATGAATTTTAAACTTTTGAAATTTATACGTAGACGAGCAGAGCTGACAGGATGTAGAACATATACATATATTAGATAGTAATACTCTAACAAAGCTTATATTTCGTGGCTTCTTGCTATTCAAATCATGCTATCTCGTATAGATGTTTACTGACTACACATATTAGTCTGTCTAGTTTATGTAACATCGTTTCGCGTATGAAGAAGCATGGTGAGGCATAAAATATCGCGCAACCAACTGTGGGTTTCCGCTATGGCACACAAGAAATTTATCCATGTATGTAAAATCACGTTCCTCTGCCATACTTAGTGTTATGTGATCTTTGCTGGAAGCTACACTCATATTAGGGGAGTTACCCGAATGGTGTCCAATGTGAATTTGAATACAATTATAAAATAATCCCATGCTGAACATAGAGAAATGCTCCCTTCATGCTTAAGTGTATTTGATATTAAAAGCTTTCTCGCTACTGAAGTTTGACTTTTGTAAGAGCTTTGTGTGTTCGATGATAACTTTTCACAGTAATTTATTCATAAATATTGAGGAGGATTTAATTAAACCAAGCGGCCCTAATTGGAAATATTGTTTTCATATTAGTTAATTCTTGTAATACTTGTAGGAACACAAGTTCTATTATGAATATGTATTTATGTCAAATTTCAATGATAACAATGTATTTGAATACTTAACACGAGACATCACTGCCATTATCAATCCAAACCGAAACTGTTTGGCTGCTGACAGATGGCATCAAATATCCATAATTCCCTGGATCTCCCAAAATCTAGGTCAGATATAATAGCATCTGAATTCTAATGTGAATCCCTCATTATGACGATTCCGAACTGCTCTACATTCGGAAGCAGCTATTCCATCTGCACCGTTATTCATTTCATCAATCGATGCATGCATATTTTGACATGACATGTAATGTGCATATGCTAAAGCCACACCACTACCCCACCACTAGCATGACAATGCATTTACCGATATCCCCGCTAACCGTTCGCGTATGAAATTACTTGATTCGGCCTTGTTTGGTATGGTATGGTAGTTTTATCCCCCACCCCTTAGTGCTCACAAATCCCAAAATTTCTTCTCTACACACTAATTACTCCCGTTATAGTTTGTTAGAGACATCAAAGCACCCCGATCAATATGTCACCGTAACATACAAAGAAAACAGTCTCATTTGAATGCTAATGGATGATATCGTTACTTATAAGTGTCTCGATGATTATATGTTTGCAGTTGACGTGGAATCGCCTGAATCTACATCGCTGATGCCATCAGCCAGTGGTCGGGCGGCCACTTCCACCAACTCCACATCTGCGTCGTCGACCACGTTTTTGCAGCGCAATAATTGCGTAAGCATTACTTTATTGTTTTGTCTACCAATTAAACTGTTGTTATTCGTCTAGAAATCTAACAAAAGACTTACAAGTAAGTATATTAGTAGACGACTATTTTTTAAAATAATTAGCAATTAAACCTGAATATATATTATTTATATATGGAAATATTTATAAAAAAATGAATAGAACTCAGAGATACAAAGGAAAATGTATTTGTTAACTAAATATGAGTACTTTAAAAATTGTATTCTTACAAAAAAAAAATTCAATTAAATGTATGTAATGGGTGGCAATCCGAAATTTAAAACCTAAATCTTAGTAGTAACTCATTTCTGGAAATATTATATATTTTAAATGAATATTAATCGTAACTTATTGAAACAAAAACAGATGAGTATTATATTAAAATGGCTACAACTAAAAATATAAAAAATACAGACATTGTAAAGTAATAATATTATATCAAAATTTTTCTTCTGACATGTGGTACAAAAAGGTCACGATAAACAAACATTAAAAACAGCTACAAAATCACAAAAGCTATATGATACGAGTAAAATATTAATTCCACGTAATTGTATAAAAAAAAATAGGGTAAATTTAACATTGATATTAACATGACTGATTTCATTCCTAAATGATGATCCTGTGTGATTTTTGCGAGAAACGAGAAAACAATTATTATAATGGCAACATCGATGGCAGTTTCGGGTAAATAAGAAATCAAATACGATGTTTGGAATGCATATTGAATTTTTGATTTTTTAATTTAACTTATTGCGGTTTTTATTTTATATGTTAATGAAGGGTTCCCTTTTGTCATTGTAAAGACATGCCCGTTTTTTTATAAAATCATCGTTAGTCGTTCATAAGATTTAGGGCCAGAAGACCTTTTACTCATTGTCATGAATTTTAAATTGGTCCATTTTAATTTAAGTACATATACGAGTTTATAAATACTTCTTTCTGTAAAATGATAAATTCCACTATATACTAATTATTAATTCTGCTTCAAATTTAGTAATTTCATTGGATTTTTCAATTTTAAATTGTTTACTACTACATAATAATATTATCAGAAAAAAATTTGTTTAAGATTAAGATAACTTTTTTTTACTGATTACTTTCCATTTTTCGTTTAACAAAATCTAACACAGGCACTTTTTTGTTATTGAATAATTTCCTAAACATGGCCACACAAGAAAAAACATCCCATTCAGAAAAGGTCAGGCTACTAAAATTTCATCGTATGTAAATTGCGAGCAAACTTATTACCATGCATATAATGTTGGATTTGCAGACCACCAAATATCGCCGCTTGCTCTACGAGTAGATTATCAAAGGCATTAATTAAGTTTGCCTTTCTAATTTGGCGACCCTTCATCCCGCTCAAGACAATTGGGCTGTGGGCACTTTTATTATTCGTAAAAGTATGTATAGAAATAATTTCGAGAAACCTAATTTTCATGAAATGGCATTTTATCCCAACTAACTAATTCTATTGAGTTGAAAAGTTAGCACCATGTATTTCCTGTCGTTGGGTCAAAACCAACTACACACATAAATTGATTTCACGAATCCACGCTACATTGCACAATGCACATGCAGTGTGCCCTTAAGCTGATACTCAAATGATTGCGTTATCAATAAATGCCTGAATGATAAAACACAAATCCCAGACTGCAAGTTGTTTCAGATCACAATAAATTAGAGATAAATAATCAAAAATTAAGTTAAGGTGGTGATTATAAGTTTTAGTACACAGAAACACAATTATCGTTTAAATATGTACTTAACATCTATTTAAACTATGCTAATTTTGTTCAGCGAATATCTGCGTCAATGAAAAAGTTATTGATACCATAAAAAGACGAGCATTCATGATGCAACTCTGTGGGAACTTTTGAAAGATGCACATACTTTTGTTATGTTTTTTTTAGACTTGTATAAATTACGAATTTCTACTTAAGATATGAGAAAAATAAAAATAAATTATGAGCATGCTTTTATTTATTGGGAATCAGTGCATTTTGATAAATCCTCAATAAAAAAATAAATGATTTTCGTGTCGACATAATCTGAATAAAAGTTTCTTTAATTTCTCATTCGCAAAATTCACTCAACTATAACGTAGAGGCAAATGTCATGGTGGGAATGCTACTCTTTTTTTTTAAACCTCCGATAATCGATTCTGAATATTTAATTTAAAATATTTCAAGAAAACTGTCCAATTGATTCGACTGTATAGCCAATTTCGTTGGGAAATCTATGCATTTTTCATTGGATATATTGAAGTCGAACTTGTCATCTCGTTATGGAACAAATTAGTTTTTCACCCCCACCCTCGCCAGTCCACGCTATTGTGTGCCTTATGGGAAGTGCATTAAATCGGAAATGGAAGTGTTTTTTGTTCATATCCAGCTAAGTTCCGCTTCCGATTATAGAATCGGCGAAAAAGTTTGTCACAAGTTTCATGAAATTTTGTGCATTGTTTATTTAAGGATATTTTTTCATATGTAGCTAATACCATTTATTTAATTATTACAGAAGAGTTGGGAATAAAGTACGATAATTGTTATTTATATATTATATTTTTTGTTTTGGGGTTAAAATATGCGAAACCACGTAATAACGGCTAATCATTAAAATGCTATTTCACATTAAACTTTTACGATTATAATTATGCAATCATAACTTTGTTACATAGCAAAAATATAGAGATAAACATTGAGGTTAACCTCTGATTACATTAAAGCTCATATGTTTAACATTCAAACCTAACTAAACAGATATACATATGTTGGCATGTTAACGCAGGCTAATTAATTTCATAACAACATAAAAAAAAAACACATTTCTACACGTCTCTTTTGTTTTATTGTGGGCACAGTGTTGAGTGTTCAGCTTTCAATTGCACATGTGAGGGCTGCCAGTGAAACATTTAAAAAGTAGATACATTTTTCTGTGGCTGTATACTATGTTACCATAAATTCTTGAAATATTTTACGAAACATTCCACGTACAGTTAATAAAAAGTAGTGCACACAAAATCGTGCTACTCGCATTTACCACGAATATTTTATTTCACTGCTTGAAATTACTCACAAACCATTTACAAACCAGAAACACCTCAAACCCACCTTCTTCACGTACAGCAAATATTATATTAAAAAAGCTCCATAAAACTGTAAATACTTTCCGACTAGCAGGTTATAAAAAATACGCTATTAAAATCAACTGGTTCCAAGTTCAGCGTTATTCCCACTCTATGTTTTATTTTCGGAATTGTCGCACTTCCATGTCGCGGGCACGCGCTCCAAATCGATATAATTACACGGATGTAGCAGCATGTGACGACTGCTCACATTCACTTTGTTTTGTGAAGGTATATTACCATACACATTTCCACCCATCGCCACCCTCTTGAAACATTCTTCAACATGTTTTTGCTGTTCTTATAATAAAATATGCATAATTAAACAGTAAAAACAAACAACGTCACGAATCACAGTTAAATGTCGTCCACTTAATAGGAAAGTATTGTGTGCGACTTTGCACTGGCAGACGGTAGCGGTTATTGTTGATTATATTCCTTTTAGGGGTTCACTAAGGTGTTTGAATCTGTCGGTTACATGCTTAACACTCATAGCATTAAACGGAAAAACGAAATTCAATGTCAGTGCATTAGAACTATTTACATACAAGTCAACTGCTGTTCGACCTAATATCACACATTTCCTTGGGGCAACCGTAATTTAGGGACGTAGTCATGCAATTATGACAAATTATTTCACATTGATTGCACACGCACAGAGTTTTCATATGGAAAATTTTAGTTATCGACAGGTAAATTAGATTCGACCGATAACTTAAATTTGTTTTATTCAATTATTGGTGGTGATTAGTTGATAAAGTTTGATTATTTTAATAAAAATTTCGATAATTTACGAACAATCTATGCTCCTTAAACATAAATAATTTTCAATTTATTTGTACAACTTCTGCAACGTTTACAAAAATTTGCGAGTACTCACGTAGGAAAATCTAATACCCTGATGTTGACATGTATTCTATTGGTTCGTGACAAATTAAACGGGTCGTTTGATTGAATTCTGTTAAAGTTTACTTAAATTATTACATAAAAGTTTTCGTTAAAACCGAAAAATGCTGTATACTAATTAATTTAAAGATTATATTCCAGCAGCAGTTGCATAAGTAAAACTCGAGAACCTTTGCAATTCATATTTGCAATTCATAAAATTGCCTTACACACACTTCTAAATTGTGTGTGCATATAATGTTAAAAAGTTAAAGAAATCCAAGAAAATGTTGTCAAGTCTCATCGCGGCGCAGCGCAGCGTTGCGTTGTGCTGTCGTTGCATGTATATTCTCAATTTCTTTCTATCCAGTGGCACTTAAGGTAATTGCGTCACCCTATCACCCTTCCACCCTCTAGTCAGACACGCACACACACACACACGGACAGAGTTCATACCTTTTGGCAATCGTTACATCACAAGTGCCTCATTCATTCAGTGTAAATGTTATATATAGCCCTCAGCAACAGTGTGACATATTTTATATTAAATTTCTGTGAAGTCAATGTAATTTGATCAGTCCTTCTATGCTGTTGAGCTTTGCATGCGCATTATGCTTGCAACTTTGGCATTAACGTTGGCGCTATGTGGCCGCACACGATTTGGTGCGTGGGTGGCAGGATCAAACAGGGATGACTGTTGATATTTCAATTCGACGGTTTTCTGAATAACCCTCAACCAACACATATTATTCTGATTTTGGAGCAAAGTGGCGCTGGGGTGGAGGCTAATGCCATGGCATTTCATGTGCATTTACCGTTGGGACTTTTGTGCATGAATGATATACAAACATTCGCGCATACCCTTGGTGATTTTTGGTTCGCTGTCGACTAATGTTCTTCTTAATGTTGATCACATTTTACTCTGAAATTGTGATTACTTATAATGATTGTGTTTAAATAGAGTAAGAATGAGAATAAAACAAGCTATAAGAAAGAACGTTTCCGACGGCAGCATTTTTAAAGCCATCTCGAAATGTTTAAGCAAACATTTTTACTAATAATTTAAAGTTGTTTAGTTACATAACTCCGAATATGTTTGAGTATAATTATCAAAAGAAAATTGGCGTTTATTAATTAATTTTTTAAAATTGGCTGAAATTACTGGGAAAAAGTATCATAAATCAGCTCAAACGTATTCTTCGCACATTATCAACAGTCCTTAAACATGCGCTCCAAATTAACTCAATTATTAAGCAACCCATTTCACATGAAATTTAATGCTATTTAATTACCACAACCGCATCAGAGAAATCAATTAAAATACTGATCCGAAATTAATTGGGTTCTAATGAGGCATGAAACGGTGCCTTGTTACTTGCGGTCCTCGGTCCATGTCGAGCGTCGGCGTCACCAAGCTCATAATTATTTTGTTTACTTAAAATCGGCATCCCTCGAAAAGTATGAGGGTGGATACACGTTAAAATTCCAATGCCACTGGCACTGACTTCCTAAACACCCACCGACGAGCTTCGCCGCACTGAGAACATTTAGTCGGCTGAATTTCTTATGAAAATTTATATTCCAAATGGATTCTTTGTGTAAATTCTGCTGCTGTTTATATATTTTTTTTTTCTTTGTTTACACACTTTGCGCATGCAAATGTATAACAAAATTTTACGAGCTTTATAAGATTTCAAAGATTGTGCAAACTATACTGTTATATTTACATATTTGCGGTAATCTTGTAAATTTGCGTAGCACTCGCGTCGCGTTTGCGTTTATATAACATTGTAATAGGCTCTGCATACATCCAAAGTGGCAGCGCCTGTGGGACATCAGAGGTGGAGGCGTGATAATTTCAGAAAACGAACATCGGCCCTTCGATGGCGTATTTGTCTGTCGGATGTGTTGTAAATTTTTCATGTTTAATTTGTAGTTATCGTTAGATGAGACTTGCGCTAAACTGGATGACTTTTTCATAAATAGTTGCAGTTTAAGTATTTACCAACTTCTACAGATCATTTTCATTATGGGTTAATTTGTTTAAAGAACTGACAAAAGACATTGTTAAAGTTGTGTTGTGAGTTTAATGTTGCAAGACAAATAAATTCACTGCGGTGGAGCAATGTAAGCAGAAAATTTAAAGTCACATTCAAATAACAGGCAACCGCAATCCCCGTGGAAGCTCTCGCGTCAATTTGTCGCCGACAGGCAGCAAAGCCAATGCGTATTTCTAAGGCTTAGGGGCATATGTAATCAAATCCACAATCGACATTATTAAGCCACCCACAAATGTCCGCAGAGCACAACGCCAATTGTTGTTCTTATGAATTAAGAAGAGACGCCCACCAACACACGAATTTGCAAAATCATTAACATTTATTGTGAAATAGGCTTATTGCTATTTAAATTGTGCCAGTAATAACGAGAAAAGCGGCCAAATGTTTGTATACTAACTTTGTCTGCCTGATTGACTATTTGTATAACTTTTCCGGAAATCCGGATTGCAAGGATTGTACATACAAGTCGGCCCACACATATTGAATATAATCCAGGTATACCACATGTGGTTTCATCGGCGCTGTATTAAATCCAATGAGGGTGAAGCATCCAAATGCATCCTGAAAATACATTACTTCATTTTGTTGGCAACTTGGAAACATATGCGATATATAATTTTGCAGAAAGGTTTAGGCGTGCCATACATGATATCATATAGGCGAATTCGCTATATCTGCTACATGGCAAGTTTCCATATACGACGCTTGTATGTAGAAATATTATAACGCAGTAAAACAGGCCACATTGAATCGGTACAGCGGGTAGCAAAAGTTGTGGAACAAAATAAATTATGTTTTTGTTTAATTTTGTTAGCCCACATTTTTCGACTGTACTTGATTTTTCGTGCCAGACAAAATCTCTGTATATTTTAATTAAATTGTTTTTTATTCGTCTATTAATAAAGCAAAGTTCAAAAGTGATTACAAACTTTTGCCCACGACTGTGCTTGTTCGTGTTATAATATTAGCAACCGAGAGAGACCGTATATTAAGAAGATGTTTCAGTGAAACAGATAAATGTGAATGTAGATAAATAACATGCGAACGCTAAAGGGTGACATAAAAAGGAGAAAACAAAGCGTGAAGGAAAAATATGCCTTTATTGAAGGTAACAGCAACTAACCTGAACGCCCATATTGATTCTAAGCTCTTTCTTGCTGTGCGTGTGTGTGTGTGTGTGTGTAGATACCCGTACAGTGTAACCCTCTAGACGGCATGTTTATCGTTCCACACATCCCATTACATCCGTCCTCTATCCGTTCTCTCTGCATGGTGTCGCCATACTTATATGTGCACAGCTTAAAGCTCGCTGCTCTACCAGCGTCCTGGTGAATGCTTTTCTCAGGTAATCACACACACTCACAGCCTTGTGTACCTATGAAGCAGATACACTTCTGTGTTGAGGTAGACAAGAAGTGTAAAGAGTAAACATTGAAAACCAAATTCGTGTTTTTTTCTTGCCTGGGCAGACCATGGCAAGGTACACTCGAACACACCAGCAACAACTGCACGCATCAAGTTGCTTTATCGATTTTCATCGTCCCGTTCCATTGGGATGCCCTTCTCGTCAACCCCTACACCCACCCCTATACCGCTGCTTAACTACGGGGTTTTCGCTGCTAACTTCTATGTGCGAGATGTATATACAAAGGTATGCTATGTCTGAACAAAGTTACATTGCTGTTACACGTTCAATACGATAGATGCGGTGGCTAAAGCCATGCTCGGCGGGCGGTGGGCGGTGCTGAGCTTTCTCCCTCCACACCCTCACCCACATATTGTAGTTTCATAAACATTTGTCGCTTGTTCTTTGCAACTTTTCTTGAGACATTAGTGTGTTTTTTTTTCTCCCTTGTGCCTATTTGTGCACCATAACACCGTTATATTTATAATATTCAGATACTCCTCCGTATTTTCGTGTGGAGGCATGCCTAGCTATACATTATTATTATTATTATTATTCGTCTTACACTTCCATCGTCGTAATTTTGTCAACATAACGACCGGACTCACGAGTAAATATACCAACGTGAAATATTTACACAGATAATTATGTAAATAAAAAAATTGATATTCAATTTTTTTTCTTTTTCGATACCACCATTGGTAAACATTTCAGAGCAATAATTTAACAGTTTTAGGTTGGGAAATGTTGTTACCTTTTTATTTAAAATGTTTTAAAGTGGTTTTTATTCAATTATTTGTGTTTACATTTCAAGTATAGCAAAAGCTCAATTAATAATTATACAAAAAAAAAACCTGTTGGTAAATGCTTAACCGAACTAGGACTTATTACAAAACTTTTTCATTTGCTTCTCCAACATATATTTAATGCAATGAAAGTTGTGTGTCTCATTTACACACTATCAACATGCCTATAGTTTTGACTTAGGAGGACAGGTATGCATGTGGTCACTGATTGTAAATAGACAAGGAAATTTGTCGGCCACAAGGGTACAATTTTATTTTTGGTTAACCAAATGTCATTAAGTGCCACTAATGGTGGCAAATTAAACAATGTGTGTACATTTGCGCTTGTGCAAGTTAAGTCTGTTAACCCCACGGTAAATTAGTATCAGTCACGAGACCGGCCACGATTTTTACACAGAAAAGACAAACTTACAATCTTTTTTTATTACACCTGGAATTATAATTGCCTTGTAAGGTTAATTTTTAAAAATTAAATATGAATTCATTACACAGAAACATGCAGTAATAATTGTCGCGCCTTGTTATTTTTGTACTAAAAAAATGGAACCATTTCAAACCACCTCTTCAACAATATCCATTTACTACAAATTCTTAAGCCTATGCATTTCACTAATGTCCTTTTCAACGATTTCATACACAAAAATTATATTTAAATGCTTATATATAGATTTTATGTTTTATACGAGTAAATAAAACTTTTTCTAATTCTAACTATAACTTCTGTACATTGAAACAAAAAGATATCGCGAAACAATCTGTCTCTACTATATGTAAATAATGGCAAAAACTGTGTTTAAAACACACAATATGTAAAACTTAAATAAGGAATGTTTGTCAGCATTTATGAAATCAAATACTTGATCTATTGAACAATTTAAAATGGTAGTCTATCGAAAGCTTTATACTTGTAGTGCATTTCCATTTATAAAATACTACGTGTATGTACGCTTTAGTGTTCTTAAACATACAATTAATGAATTCAATCTGCAAAACGTAATGCAGAGCCAAAATGCGCCTATTTTTATGTAGATACTTTTTTGTAAACTTGTTTTGCATAATGTTATATGAATAAAAGTGTATATAATTAAAATAAGGTATTTATATAAGTTGACTTTTTTAAATTAAATAAAATTGAATCTGAATCAACTTCATGAACATAAAAGAAAATATTATTATTGTAAAACGTATATATAAATAAGAAAAAAAACGAACGTAAATTAAACAATTAAACTTTAACTGTTCACATTGTAATTACGGCATGACATAAAGCTGACCATCTGGCAGATAAAAGTATAATTAGATCGTCTGCAGTTACGATTAAAAAATTTTCTAACGTAATTAACTAATTTTTTATGTAACAGATCTTATTTCCAAAAAAAAAAGCATGTCATTAAATACAATCATTTACAACACAGTTTTAAGCAAATTGTAGCTAAAGTAAAATTGGGTGTAACTGCGAATCTATGAGATGGTCAGTTTCCGGATATGTCATGTCTTATGCAGGTATTGACGTCTTCCTATTGCTACGCTGTCTATTATTATATACATAAAACATATTTGAATAAGACAATTTAAAAGAAATTACATTTAAATAAAAAATGAATAGAAAAGTATAAATAACAATTAACAACCCTAAACTCACGATAAAACAGATTAGTTAAATTAAATTAATGATATATTTACATGTAACATTAAAGTTAATATGGACGTGTGGCAGAGATTTTTAGCTCATAAGAATTGTTTAGATTTATATTAAGCGACTCGAATGATAAAAAGAAATTGTCAAAAAGGAATAACGCGCAGATGGAGTGGATGTAAATGGCGGAGGGCATGTTTTTTAGTAAGACCAGCCTGGTATCTAAATGTGTATATGTATGTAAGTTGACGACACAACTGAGATTAAGTATATGTAAAAAACAATGGCAGAAAGAAAGTATAACGTTTCAAGTATTTGCGCGTATCAAAATAAAAACAAGAAAACAAACAAAATAAATAAATGTTGAACGTCTTTCCATGTTTTATTTTTATGTATGAATGTGTACAAACGGTCCGTTCTTTTTTTTTATAGCGCACAATGTGCATATCCATAAAATAACACTACAGAAATATTTGCGAGCAGAGTACCCGGCACCGGCCTCTAGGTAGAAAATTATTTTAAACAGCAGAAAAGGTTCTATGCAGCGAGTTCTATACGCAGTTCTTCCCGCCTGCTCCCAACGGACGGACGCACAGCATTTTCAACAAAGCTAATTTGCATTTAGAAGTCACTGGCACAATGAGTGTGAACGTCCCCATACCACCCCCTTAACTATGTACACCATCAAATCCCTGCAAACAGCACATTTCCCTTCATTTCAATGAACATTTGGATTTTGCCATGTTTTGTAATTTTATGAGTTTTTCCCTTTTTTTTTTCAGCACACATTTTGAGCTTTCATCGTCATGTTATAACAACAATCAAATATATATTAAATATTTCTGGGGAATGTATGATTGCGTGGGCATTATGCGTGTGTTAGAAACACAATTATATATTTGCATACATTTGAATATGTCGAATTTTGCGCCTCCAATGTGGAAGCAAACGTTATTCAGTTGGTGTGTAAATGGCTTGAGAAGATGAGCGCCTCTGCAAAAACTCACAAGCATAAGAAAAACATTAAAACAGCTTTTTTTTCTTCATCTGCATTATAAGAACGCGGGTGTATTATTTTCAAATGGAACTCATCAATTTGAGCACCGGAAATTTATGCAGCCCGCACGTTCGTTCCTTCATTGACTCCGCCGTCCGCAGTGCCAGCATTTGCCGTGTTTCAGGGTAGGTTCTGTTTTTTAGGTCCACAATCGGATCCGCTGATGCATAAATATTCAAATGAATGGCCCGTGGGATTGTTATTTATTCAGATTTGTTTTTTCGACCTCTCGCCATTCAACGTGACTATACGCACATATATGAGACACAAGTAGATTGACAGGTATATACATATGGTGGTTTGTTATTTTTCCTCCCAAAACGTAGGCATACGCAGGAAAGCCAAGCTTCAAATGTAATATATTGAATTTCATGCCAAATTATCAGCTAATCAGCACGATGTGGGTAATAAAAGCTGAGGAATAATTTCGTTTTGAAATGGCCATTTTTGTGTTGATGAAGAAGTTAGAGAAATTGACCGACCAATATGTTCGCCCCCGCTTGTTGGCGTGGTCTGGTACGTGATTGTGTTGCGCTTGCCATAAAATGTTAGCGTCGAGGTGTGTGGTCAGCATATATGTATATTGTACATATGCTGTACTGACTACTTTGCGGTTGCGTTAAATACATTCGCATTTCCCGATGGACCTTACTGTTGGGTTGGTATTGAAAAGGAAATGTAATTAGTTCTATGTAAGCTAATGAAAAGTTATTATTATTACTTTTAGGGAATAAGACAATATTTTGGGAAGATTTGTTCAGCTCTTCAACGGCCTAATCCAAAATTAGTCATTGACACAAAATTACCCGTAACCTTTGAGTCAATTAATCTTCTTTTAAAAGCACCTTAATCTTTTTAGGAATTAAACGTCTGTTTACAAATACAAATCTTTAAATATATATTATACAGTAATGTGCATTTCGCTTAATCTATGCAGGTGGTTAGAAGTTAGAATCGTGAGAAGTCGATCCCAGGTGTCCCTTACCATGCATAAGGTGTGCTGGGATTAAACTATGGCACGTGCTCACTGCTCACACGTTAGTGAGTGCGAACTGCAAACGTCTTTTCTTCGCAATCATTTTATCTTCAGAGACTTTTTGTAAGTCAATCCTCCTAGCAAGGATGCCATTAGTGATGGTCAGCCATCCCAACGAAGCAGACCCGCACCATGCCGTTTGCAGAATACAGATCACAAATCAAAGTAGGTGTGATGTGTTGTGTTCTTTGGCTAACAACCCTGAAATTAAGGATCAATACATAAAACCTATACGAATACATGTGCTCTAGCATATATACATACTCGTATATGAATGTCATAAAAGAATATGGCTAAATAAAAGTTTGTAGCAAAAAGTTGTAACAATACTCAAAGCTTTTGAAAACATGCTCAGCATAATTTAATCAGGAGTAAATCGCCTTAAAAATTGTATGCACAGATTGTTTTTATGAACAGCTTTTAGCTGAGGCCTACGCTTCCTTTTCGTTGGTCTGATAAAACAAAAAAAAATGTGGAAACCCTATTTCTTTACAAAAGTCACTGCGCTCTAAAAGTAATACAAGATGTTGCCATTCTATACCATATAAACATTTAATGAAACTACATATATGCTTAAAATAAAACGCTGCTGCGTAAGAACGCTTTTGCCAGCAGTAAAAATTCTGAAAAAGTATCTTACAAAATGGGAGATGGTGTAAAGTTAAAAGCTTTTGCTATATGCACTACAACCTTTTTTGCATCCATTAAAACCCAATGCAAGCTATTTTAAGTGGTTGTTTCATTCGTTTCTTAAGTGTATACATATACCATATGCACATCCGCACATGAATATATTCTTAAACGGGCATAGGAATTTCACATGTAAGTTGCTGAATCCGGAAAAGAATGACCTAATTTTCGAAATATACAAAACATTTACATGTGTGCATGTGTGACTTTTTGTTTATTGCTATTTCTTAAAATGCTGTGAAGGATTTAAAAAAGGAAAACTTTCTGAAAAATCAATCGACACTTGACAGCTTCATATATTTGCGGATTTCAAAAACAATTTGGTGAAATCATCTGCAGCAAAACTTGGTATACGAGTATGTGTCTGTTGAATTAAAGTCATTTATCTTACACATATTTCCATTTTGCTGTGTGGTAAAACTTTAAACGCTTTTCAGTCAATAGTAAACAAAAGCAGCTTACCACTAAGCTCTTTGTGTCATTATCCCTTATCATTGGAGAGACGCTATTTGAAATTGTAAAGTGGCACACTAAACGTTCAGGGATTTAATTTATCGTTCCTACATTCGTTGGTTAGAAAATCAATGCACTTTCATTTGATTGAAATTATAATTACTTTACGGGGCTGTTTATTTTTCGATTCGGTAGAGTAGAGCATTAAGTACGTCCATCGATTTATTGGAATTGAAT
Organism: Sylvicola fuscatus; assembly: GCA_026546915.1. Classification (NCBI taxonomy): domain Eukaryota; kingdom Metazoa; phylum Arthropoda; class Insecta; order Diptera; family Anisopodidae; genus Sylvicola; species Sylvicola fuscatus. Next base: position 16,407 of record JANSTS010006754.1, read on the forward strand.
AAAACAACATTCATAACGCCTCTGTGTAATTTCAATACAATTTCAATCAAATAAATATCAAAATCTCGGCTCTCCATCCCCACAAAAATCGGATGATTACCGAGTCAAGCCTCATATCCCTCAAATGAACAGCTCAAACGGTAATTCCACTCAACGTAATAAATATTTTCCTTGTGATTTACCTATTTATACATGAGAATAGACACAAGACAAGGCTTCGGCGTGGAGTGCATTGTGTGCGGAAAAAGCTGTAAGGTGGCGCGTCAAAGATGCCTACTCAGGCGTTTAACGGCTTCCTGTCGTTGGTGATTTCACATCTCATATACGAGTATGTGACTCGGCATGGGGCACAAAATGCCAAACATACACAAACGCACAATGTGTTTCCACATTAGTGCCTCTAGTTGGGCTTCTTCAAATGTACACACGAGCTTGTATCCATATACCCTTCCACGCATGTATACATATGTGTATATATATTTCAATGATTTGGCTTTACTTTCACGGTACATTTGTCTTTGGTATTATGTTTGATATGGCGACGAAGCGTCTCTGACGCTTATAAAGTTCTCCCGGGGACTATTGATTCGCTTGCGTCTTCCAAAACATACTAGCACACATTTTATAGTATTTTGTTTGCAGCTTCCATTTACAGTTCAGCTTCTCTTTCACTCTTCTCTCGACTCTCTGGCATGGCGGTGCTGGGATTTCCAACAGCCCCAGCGATATTTTTTCAGTTCATCCGGTTATCTGTTTTATTGGCTCGTCCAAAAACTGTACACACATTACTAACTGTATTATAGTGTGGCTAAGAGGCGCAAGTTCAGCAAGTAAGTTTAGGGGAATACGCATAGAACGACAAAACAAGACCAAACACGCACAAACATTCAATCTTCAAACCCTGAAAAGTTAAAGAGATAAGCTTGTATCAGTGTCGCCATAATGGCCATAAAAGCCGAGATACGGTCATAATCCTTTTTAGGTTTAAGTAGATTTTACATAATTGTGAACGCCTCTTTGGCCGGACAAAGGAATTAGAATGTATGGCATTTAATTCAGAAATTTGTCATCTGCTGGCATGGAGCGAGGTCGCTTAAGTAATGGCATTCTATCTGCTGTGTGGTAAGGCAACGCGCCGCCAGAACTTACAAGAGGGGATGGTTCATTTACCGAACAATTACTGAATAGTATCGCAACCCCATAATGATTATTTATGGCTTAGATATGAGCACAGTTTACACGGCCTCAAAGTTTACCAAAAGAAACTTCTAATATAAAATAGTATATAGCAAAAGCGAAGTGACATTCAATAAACAGCGCGACCCAAATAGAATTTTAAACGGCTGTATCAAGTTACTTATCTACTATTACACAGGGACTGTGCTAAAAAACAATATTTACTAAAACAAAAATTGGTGGATAATTATTTTCAGAAATAATTGTCAATTAGCGTAATTACCGCCAGACTACATTTCGTTAATTATAAACTTCAGTTTGTGTATGTCACAATTACCCCGATAGTGCTCCAAATAAATTGGCATTTTCTTGCATGAACCATCAAACCAATATGGAAGTTTAAACGTGTGCATGCTCGAATGGATGCAATTCAATTAAGTTCGACAACCAATTGATTTGACTCATAAAGATGACAAACATGAGCCACTCTGACGCATCTTCATTTGGCAAATTTGCGACAAGATCGTAGTTGGTTACGCAAACATCTCACCACCATTAGCATTAGCATCAGCATGAGCATCAGCATCAGCATCAGCATCAGCATCAGCA